>LKNJ01001799.1:0-79005 GCA_002120245.1 Maccullochella peelii | reverse complement strand
ACTGTATATATACACACACACACACACATATATATATATATATACACACACACACACACACATATATATACACACACACACACATATATATATACACACACACACATATATATATATATACATACACACACACATATATACACACATATATATATACATATATACACATATATATGTACACATATACACACACATATATATATACACACACACACGTACATGCATACATCCATAAGTGATATTTGACATTTAATTTTTTATGCTGATTGTGCTGAAGGCAGAGTTCTGCTCTCGGTCCATTAGTTTATATCCTCGTGCTTTCAAATTAACCTGCTTCAAGTTGCTCCTCAGTATTCACAGAATTATTTTTACACCTCTCACAGCTCTTAACAACGAAAAATTAATTTCTGACTAATAAGTTAATAAAGTGGTCATACGATTAAAAGGTGTGTTTTGTCAAAGCGTTCAGAGGAAGATGAAACTTTTTAACTACTTGTAGCACTATCAATATCTATATACAGTATATCTATGTCTCTACATAAAAATCCAAAGGAAATGCTGAGCTGATAGAGCCTGAGTGTAAATGTGATCTATATCTCACCTGAGTGTAAATGTGATCTATATCTCACCTGAGTGTAGAGCACTTGACCTTTGACCTGGTGTCATTACAGCATGTGAGGTGGGAAAAAGGCTCCAGGGAGAGCAGTGGGTTTCCAGAGGTATTACTGTTTTTATTTCAGAGTGTCTGAGAGAAAAGGCACTAAACCAAACCGGGAGAGTGACACTGACTTTCAATGAAAGAGAGAGAAACATTCAGAGGAGTTTAAATTAACATATATAAAGTTTACACAACACCAGGCATACAAACACACTCAACATTCACACACACACACACACAGCTTACCATCTACACATGTCCTTATTGATTAAATACAGCAGGCTGAAAACACCAGGAGCTGTTAAAGGAAAACTCCCCCGCAATTTGTTTGTCAAAGTCTAAAGATGGCAGAACATCACGTCAATGTATTTCAGTAAATATGTTGACGTGATGTTCTGGCATTATGTAGTGTTTAAAATGTAGATGTTTTCCTTTAACCCGACTCTCCTGAAGCTTCACCAACATCTGAAACCACCCCGGCAACAAAATAACCACCATAAACTCTTCAAGAAATTATACAATGTTCTTTTTCCTGCATACAGAGACAAACTTTATAATGTTAAAAAGACATTTTTAAACCCCATTCAGACAGGATTAACATTACAGGGGGAGGTGGGGAAATTAAATATTCACTGTGCTCCTCTGTAATTTAACTCATTGTTACAGACATTTTAACCAATACTGGATGTGGGGTCTGTAATATATATTCAGCAGGACAAAGCCAAACGCCTCCATAGGGGGCGCCAGGGAGTTCAAGGGGAGGCAAAGACACTGTGTGAGGTGAATTTGAGTCAAAAAAAATCATTGCTGTATTTCAGTGTGACTTGCACTTACATGTCCATAAATCCACCTAGAAATCATAGAGAAAAGACGCTTCAGAAGTTGCCTGAGAATCAACACATTTTTAAGTTTTCTTCAGTATCAAAGTAATCCAGTGATAGTTGTATATACATCCATGGCTACGCTGCAAACAGGAAGTGCTAACCGCTAATTCGGCATGCTTTTAAAAAGGTGCCAAAATGTAAACAAATACAGATTTTAAAAAAACAGGGCTCTAATTTTTTGTCGTCTTATTGGTTCCCAAACAGGCCTGTATGTTGGCGTTAGCATGTTTCCATCTATCAGATCAGTAAAAACATGTTTTGACTTCCACCAGCCAAATTTCAAAATAGCACAAAATACAAGGGCAAAAACTCCACTTTAAAATTAAAGAACGTCGCTCCAGACGGGATTTAAATTACAGGAGGACCAGAGAGTTCACAGAAAAACAGTAGATAATTGCAGCTGTAATTATTACTGGGGTGGGGGTGAAAAATAACCCACATATGCGACAGGATTAAAATCACTGACCAGCGAAGGTGATGTTAAAATGCCCCCACCTCTCGGAGAAATAAATCCAGTCTGAACGGAGCTTCAGAGTAAAGTTTGTACTCGTGATCTTCTGATTATCTTTGCATCCAACTGTACTTCCTTAAATTTCCCAGACTGCCTTCATCATTTACTACAACATAAACAACATAAAATTAAGTATAAGCTTATACACAGTTTCACTTTGTAAACAATAATTGATTGTTTGGTCATTTTAACTCGCGGGCGTCTTATTTTCCTGACATTTCTAAATTTCTGAACAAACAACCTACTCTTAGTTTTGAAACGTTTACTGAAGAATTTGAAATTTCAGCACTGCAACAGGTTTTTACTTTTGCCACTACGACAGAGTACCAGGGCCACTGTTAATATCTGAGATTTCTGAATAGTTAGAATATATTTTTTTAAATAAAAATTGTAATATAAAATTGCATTTCAAGAAATGTCAGAGAAAAAAAATGTTTATTTTGAAAATTAAGCTGTAATTTTAAGGGGAAAAAAGTTAGTATATTGAGGTAAAGTCAACAAATTATAATATTTTGAAAATAAAGTCAAAATTGGAGGGAAAAAAAAAGTATTTTGAGATAAAGGTGTCATTTTATGAGAATTAAGTTCCTGTTGAGAAAAAACTAAATATTTTGCGAATAAAGTCGTATTATAAGGAAAAAGTCCTGAAAATGTTTGAACTCTTAAGAATAAAGATGTATTATTTATATTTTGAATTGGTGAACAATCGTGTTCACCAAAGCAGACATTTTCTTGTAAAATTACAATTTCATTCTCAAAGTCTGATTTATTTCCTCACAAAATTTTGACTTTTTGTAATTTTCGTTCCCTTATTTTATGACTTTATTCTCAAAACGCAATGCCTTTTTTCTCAAATAAATATATAAAACTATATTTTTTCCCCTCACAGTGGCACTAATTCTTCGTCATCTGTCCAGAATATTGACTTTATTTGTAATTGAGGAATTTGAATGACTTATTTCAGCTGTTACACTTTTTTCTTTTGAGAGGGGGAGAATAAAAAGCATCGGTCGAAGCTCCTCAGATGGGTTAAACGCCAACATATTTCAACTTCTCTTTTAATGCCAGTTGTCTTCATATATCGGAGTGTTACACGTTTGAACAAAGGAAAGATGAGACATAAACAGAAACCCACCAAAACTCCAGATCAGAAACGACAACAGACCACCAACGTCTTTTTTCGTGATGATTGAAAACAACCAGTTATTCTCGCTCACACACAAAAGCACTCACACAAAGGGGTGGGGGGGTGATAGGAGGAAAACCAGAAACGAGGGGGCAGGGCGGGGCTTCAGGGCAGAGTCTGCTGTGATTGGAGGGCGGGGCTGTCCATCGGTCACAGCTGGTCTTTGTAGAAGCCGAGCTTGGCTAAGGACATTTCTCTGCGGAGCTGCATCACCTCCCAGAACATCTGCTCCGCTGAAACACAGCAACGCACCAGGTCACATGACGGTCACATGGTGCGACAGGTGGGTTAATCACACAAAGTAACTAAGTACATTTACTCCAGGGCTGCGGAGGAATACTGTTTTTTGCTTTTGACTCAGTTAGGAACCTTCCTAAGCAGCAGCCATGATAAGAGCTGGTGGAACTCTCAATGCTAAGGAAGGTGCTTCAGTGCTTCCTTCCGTCGCATAATTACGTAGCCTGGTGTAAGAGGAGTGGGATTCTGTCTTTTCCTGAGTCCTCATGGATTCTCCTTCACATCTGTCCTCGACCTCACGACGTTTTCCATCGAGGAAAAGTGTTTGTGAGTACTCACTGTTAAGAAACAAGGGAACGTGTGTGTGTGTGTGTGTGTGTGCGCGCGTGCGTCTCACCATCCTGCTGTTTGACCAGCCCTTGGTGGATGTAGCGAATGTAGGTGAAGAAGTTACACACTGCTGTGATCTGAGGAGGAAACAAACAAATGCTGCTGTAACTTCTGTGAGAACACAACAAACCAATCAGTCTGAATCAGGATCAATACACAAAGCTCCAGTTACCAGAGAGCTCATGACTGACATCTGCAGGTGTTAAACATACATTGAGACTGATCCTCACCGAGTCTGGGAGTCTCCTGGAGGTGATGTTCTCCACAAACTAAACTTCTATATTTTCTCTTATGAAATGAGGAACTTAAAGTCTCAGGCTGACTTCACCTGAAAGCGTCTTTGCACAGAGTGAAGACTGCGGCTCACTTAGAGGATCTCTTCAGGAAGCATGATTACAAGAAGCGCTATAAATTTACATTTACATGCGAGTTTTGTTTTAAAGGTGGAGAAAGTATCCTTTAATGTTAAAGCTACAGCACTAGCCATATTTACATTCTGTAATTATCGCTCTATATAGAGGCTGTGAAAGTCACATATTGAAGTTTCAGTCTGTGTGTGTGTGTTAATGTTAGGAGATTGGGCGTAAAATGTCTTTATACACAAAACAGGATCCCCGAAATAAAACGGGAACCAGCGTTTTTATCATTATGTAAAATGTTTTTGTTTTACTTGTTGCCATGTCGCTTTTGTCCAGCAGATGTCACAGTGAGAAAATAAAATCATGACTGTGGTCTTACTGAAAATAAGATGTTAGGAAATATTATTTAGCATTTACAGTCTGCGTGTGTGTGTGTGTGTGTGTGTGTGTACTCACTCTGTATCTACAGTAGGGAGAGACATAGTAATAGTTGGACGAATCTCCAAACTTGATTCTGTGCTTACAGGTTTTGGTCTGACCGCTCAGGGCACATTTTCTATCAGAGACAGACAGACAGAGAGACAGACAGAGAGACAGACAGAGAGACAGACATGAGGTTGAGTTGGAAAAGGAGGTTGAGCTTCAACAATAGAATTCTCAGTGAAGCGCTAGACCCCAAATCCAATATTCCCAAAACTTTATTTCCAGCTCAAGGAGGACAAAGTACTCACAAATTTGAGATGTGCTACCTTTACAGACATGAAGTTATTTGTTTCAACATGAGGAAAACTGAATTTAGTTTAACAAAAAACAAAACTGTACAGGACTAATACTAAAGACTGGAGGAAGCAAGGGAGGAGTGAAGGAGGAAAGGAGAGAGGGGTGGCCGTTACACATTTATCAAGGTTTGTCTCATTGGGATCGCTTTGATAAACCTGGACGGAGGGAAGGACTGAAGGACGGATTATCATGAGTTAGCAGGGGCGTTTGAAGAGCCAGGCGGGGTCGAGGAGCAACGGAGGAGAGATTAAAAAACGCTGATGGGAGGGAGGGGGAGAGGGGGAGAGAGAGAGAGAGAGAGAGAGAGAGAGAGACTTACGTGACGAGCTCGGCCCTTCGCCCACTAGAGGAGGAAATTGAGGGGAAGATGGAGAGATGATGATGATGAAGAGTGAAAGCTTGACGAGGTGGAGAAAGAGTGTGTGCGCGAGTGTGTGTGAGGTCTCACTTTGGTCCTCCACACTCCACCGCGGAGGCTTTGACCACAGGCAGCGGCTGGAAACCAACCGGCTCCACGCTGAGCGTGTTCTGCTCCACGGCTTCCAAGATGGCCGAACCCAGCTGAGGGACAGAACAGGAGAGAGCAGGGGAGGACGATGAAGGACATTAAATGACAGCAGCATTAAATGGGTCAGCAGAGGACATGAAAGGACAGAAGAACACAGAGGACTTCAGTACATTGCTGTAATCATTCCTCCTGTTTATTAAAAGATCCCTTACTAATGTGTTTTCAGTGTAAGTAATGGGCGATAAAATCAAAAATCTATTTCAAAGTTTATCTGCAGCTAATGTGAGGCTGGTATCCATATTCCAAGGTTACAGACATTCTGATCCTCTCATTCAAAGCAAAAAGGGGTTAAATTAACTGTAAAAGTAGTAGCATATGTGCTTTTATACTTTTGTAGCACGTACTCTCTTCCTCTTGGATTACACTAACCCAGACTACACAAAGTTAGTTGTACAGGTGAGAAATGACCTGTGTGTCCAAAACCTTCCCAGAGTAACACTGGCACATATGAAACTCCTGTTTGCCTGCTGCACAGAAACCTCTTGATTCTGATGATACAGTGAGCATGCATGAAAACCCTGCAGTTTTACTAGATATATGGCAGATATGTTACGTTGGTGCAGAAACATATAGAGGCAAAGCTTCACTCACAAGAAACTGTGTCAATACATTAACACCTCGTCTGCATCTCTCTGTACCTCGCTCTTGCTGAAGGTGAGGCAGGGGTAGATGTCCTCACGGTAAACCCTCTCCAGGAAGCAGCAGCCCCGGTCCAGCGTCGGCTCCTCCTTCCACGCCTTGAAGTCGCTGAACAGCTGACTGTCCGCCTACATGTCCAACAACCACGCAGGTTAGCATCATACAGTGAAGCTGCATTGATGCCCGACAGGTTAATAGGAGTCAGACCGTAGACACACTGCAGGTCCTGATTTATAATGGATCACTCAAACACCTTTCGGACCAGTGGATCCACACACAGATTATTACAGTATTATTTTCTGGTGTTAAATAAAGTTCTGTAGGCTGCTACCTCTCTACACTCCCGTACGATGGGCTGCGTGGCAGACGGGTCGGGCTGCGACCCCAGGATGGCGGAGGAGGTGCTCTTGTTCCTGCTGTGGCCCTTCCTGAAGGGAGTCTTCACCCCTCCCGCTCCTGCAGAGGGGAGTTCGCCCAGGGGAGACGTGGGGGAGGAGAGCACCAGTGTCTTCAGGGCCTGGACCTCCGCCTGGAGGACATCAATCTGGACACAAAAATGTTTCTGCTGATCTGAGATGGAAATATGCTAATAATGTAACGTCAGCTACACGTAGAAACTGGTATTCTCTTTTGTACCTTGTTAGCTTCGTTTTAGCCTCTATTTGTTTATGTTTTGGCAAATTGGCGCCATTAAAAGTATGCCAAATTAGCAATTAGCACTTCCTGTTTGCAGTGTAGCCATGGATGAACAGACAACTATCACTGGATTACTTTGATACTGAAGAAAACTTAAAAACCTGATTATTCTCAGGCAAGTTCTGAAGCGTCTTTTTTCTATGATTTCTTAGCAGATTTATGGACGTTTATTCTGGATGGACATCAGAGATAAGGACATCCTCGGGAAGTGGAAGTTACACTGAATGAGATCAATATGTGTTTCATGTCTGTGTGCTTCATGTCTGACCGAGTTATGACTGAGAAGGAGTGCGATTTTTTACTCAAATTCACCTGCTGCATCTTTGCCTCCTCTTCAACTCTCCGGCGTCAGTGTAGAAGGCTTCATTAAATCCCTCTCAACTCCTACTCTGAGTGTTTGTAGTCCTAGATTAATTTCTTATAAGTGAATCTGAGACGGTGTTTCATAAAACCAACCCTGAACTGTAATTTAACATGAGCTCGGGCTTGAGAGGAACATCTGCAGCGTGTGTGTGTTTAGTGTTGTCACCTTGCCCAGTGCTTCTTTCAGTTGTTTTTCAGCATTTGCCTGTTTAATGTTGGCTTCTCTGACCATTTTGTGGGCCTCCTGGAAAACACATACAAATTTTCTTCATTCACAATACACGTGTTGGGATTTAGTTTTCATTCTGACTGTGACGCAGCATCAACACACACATAATTAGTAACATAAAGCAAAAACTCCTAGTGCAACCGTTCAGCTACTTAATACTGGGTTTGCTGCATACATGTATACCAGCTACAGAAAACACACACACTCACACACACAGATAAGAGTCCCAGCACCTTCTATGAGAAAAAGGCAAGTGAGACGAGAACAAGGAGGAGGAATGCGAAGAGGAAAGGAACAACATGTTGTGAAGGCCAGCCTGACAGATTCAGTCTGCTTCCTGAACTGCAAGAAATGTGTCAAACAAATGTGAGCCAATCAGCACCTCTGTGGGTGGGACTGTGGTGGGTACCGTCTTCAAACTCGGCCACAGCCTGAATCCAAACAGAGCGGATGTAAGCGAGCAGCTGTTTCACATGAACGCGCACTCACAGCTGGATAGAAAAACCCAGAGTTAACCAGTTATCCAGGATTAGGCTCAGTTACGCCAGCTAACCCAGTTTCCCCGTTGGACTGTTTTCCTGGAAACAGCCTCAGAATCTGCTGCTAATGTCACACCAAAGCATCAGTCTGTGGTTAAACGCTACTTTACAACATTAAAGGGCAGCCCGAGTAGCCACAAAGTGACATTAGTTCGGGTTTTCTTTAATATTATTTATGTGAACCGGTTATTAATTTCCCCAGGCTGTGGTACGCTCAGTTGACCTAAAGCTGCTGTACATGAATGTAGACAGAAGCTCTTTCACACTGTGAAACTCCGCGAAAGGTTGGATGTATTAAAGAAGAGTTAACGGGATTAACGACGGATAAAAAGAATTCACAAAGTTTCTTTGTATTGAGGTAGAAAACTGTATATTGAGAAAATTCTTAGAATGAATGTTTTCTCTGAATTTTACCCTTAAATCTACTTTGTTTTACTCAGTTTATGGAGTGAAAATGTGCTCTACACTGGTGCATCTGTTTATTTGGATCCACATTCTGCTCTTTTCACCTCCAGGAACAAATGGAGGAGTTACTCCCGTCGAATTGGTCGCCAGCGTCCTCGGTGGGCGGGGCTTACTTTGCAAAACAGCTTCTATTGGTCAACGACCTGCACCTGGCGGACCCCCAGCGGCCAATCATAGTGTAAACCACGGCGTCTTGGGGATTATCGCTTTAGTTTAGGATTCCACTACAACACAGCTTCCCAACACTTTGCTGGAGCGCTCACGCCTCCAAAGAATAGAGAGCAACAAATCCCGCGTGAATCATTTGCATTTTTTCTGTCCTGGTGTCTGTCTGGCCGCTGCCTCAGGAGGAAGGGAAACAGGAAACAGGAAGCAGAGGAGACGGACAGATGGAGGGGAGGCGGACCGACCTGGAAGAGACTGGCGGTGAGCTCCTCCAGCTCCTGGCCGAGCTGGTCTCTGACTTTAGACAACCTCTCACACTCCTCATCCTTCAACAGCAGCTCCTTCCACACACACACACACACACACACACACACACAAAACAACACAACACAACAGAAAAACAACCGCCAAATGAACACATGAAAAGTAAAATCATAACATGGCAACAACAAACAAAGAGATGAAGAAATAAAAATTAGTGAAATATGTTGCATCATTCCATCTTAAATAATGATCAAATAAATACAAATATAGAAAAGATAATTTAAAAGAAAAATGCATTTAAATAAAATATAAAATATTACATGATGTCAGTCTAAGTAATGAGCGGCATGGAGAGATGTAGTGAAGTCTTACACACACACACACACACACAGGTCAACAGCACACACTCACATTCATTCTTCAGCTTAAGAAGACCAGAGACCGCGCGTGTGTGTGTGTGTGTGTGTGTGTGTGTGTGTGTGTCCCCTACCCTCTGGGCCTTGGCCAGCTCCTCCTTCAGCCTCTCGTATCCCTTCTCTCGGACCTCCATCACCGACGGGCTGCGCAGCCGCGACAGGCTGTCGCTCAAAGCGCTGCACTCCTCCCCGTCCTCTCCAGACAGGAAGTTGCCCTCGGCTGACTCCGCCTCCTGGCCTGGCACACTGTGCAGCGTAACCATGGAAACAACAGCGGCCTGTTATGGATTCCAGCTGAGTGAGTGTCTCGCTGCTGTGTTTTCACATGCCAAGATCCTTTTTGCTCAAGCAGGTTTTATCAATATTCGGCTGCAATTAATAATTATTTTGTCGATTACTTCCTTAACCGTTTGGTCTATAAAATGTCAAAAAATTCCCATCGCAATTTCCCAAATGTCTTGTTTTGTCTTAAACCCTCCAAAATAACAGTCCAAATCTCGAAACAGATTCGATTAATAATGATGTAAAACAGATGAAAGCAGCAAATCCTCACATTTTAGAAACTGCAAATTTTCTGCTTGAAAAATGACAAACGTTTAATGGATTATCAAAATAGTTTTATTGGACATGTGGATTCAGCCCCAGTATTTTCTTTACCTTCCATTGTGGTTGTGCCGGGGGGTGGAGTACACCGGCTGAGTGGGGAGCTGGTCGGCCCGCAGGGAGGTTGGTCGGCCAGCAGGAGGCGCTCCCAGAGAGTGGGTGCGGTACAGAGTGGTGGGCGGGGCGTTGTGACGGACGGTGGGCCGCTGCTCCGCTTGGTTCTGCAGGACGACACACAGGGAACCAATAATTGCATAGAAAGTTATCAGGGTGATTCATGGGAAACCGTATGGGAGTTCTGCTGGAGGAGGACGAGGTCATCAGGGAGAGGAAGAACGATGGAGGCACAGTGGTAGAAAATGGCTGGACATTTTCAGATTTTCTTGGCTTGCCCTTTAAAATTTTTCCAAGTTGGTCAGAGATTGCTAAAGAAATAATGAACATGTTTGGAGAAGAAGTTGATAAAAGTAAGCCCAAAGACAGCTGGATACCACAGTAATCCGTCTTCATGATACCGGGCCCTGGTCCTGACAGGCCGACCGATAACCATCAAGTCTGTAAATATCCTAAAATATGCTGAAAAACGGATCTCCACCTGCATGTGAACGCTCGACCTACCTGAAGATCAGGTGTGGTGGGCGAGGCCAAGTTCACCTCATGGAACCCCTCCAGAGTTTCGGCATTGCTCTGACCGCTGCTGCAGGCCATAGCAGCTGCTCTCAGACATCATACACTCTGCAGACAGCACACACACACACACACACACACAGCTGTTAGTGGTGCTGCAGTATGTTTATTAAATGTATTCTAATTTAAAATATTCACAACAGTGAGTCACACGAGGCTGAAAGCTGCTTGCAGACTACAGACAGAGGATCTGTGACTAGCAGCACCCCCTGCTGGACTTTAGGAGTTGTGCAACTGGTCTCCACATAAAGCTTGGAGAATTCAACCCTCAATCTCAACATTATCATCATCATTTATCATCATGAAAACACCACCAAAAGACCACAAACAAAACATTAGGGTTAAAACAAATGGACTACCTTTGATTGTTAGACCCTTGTAATGAATTTGCACATCAAGTTTTTAAGGATTCATCACATTGTTGGGCTGCTGGACTGTTGGTTGGTGAACAGTGTTTTTCAGGTTTCAGCTGTATAAACTGCCGTGCATTGTGCCTGGATTATATTGATGCAGGGTGTTCTTTTTGAAAAGGACCACAATGACTGAAAAGATTAATATATCGTTATGTAATAGTACAAGTTCACATCCATGTTATTTTTCATTAGCAGTCAGTGAAAGCTCAGCCTTCTCCTGAAGGTGTGTGTGTGTGTGTGTGTGTGTGTGTGTGGTACCATAGTGCAGCGGTGGATGGAGAGGCTTGCAGGATCAGTGGAGGCTCGTCGCACTCAGTCAGAAAACCAGGATGGTCTACAGGACAGCGAGTGACAGGTGAAGTCTGGCGAAGACTGGCCTTAACCTGAGAGAGAGAGAGAGAGAGGATATGTTATTTATTTTCTACCATAATTAAAAGGGGGGGTAGGCAGTATTTTTTTGGCGTCATTTGGCAAAAATGCCATAATAACCGTTGAGCATATTGTAAATCAAGTGGTCTGAGAGAAAACCTCTACTTCTGCCCTTCCTCTCGGCTCTGTTTTCAGGCTTCAGATAATCTAGCCCATGATGGGAGACTTTGGCCAATCACAGGTCATTTCAGAGAGACTGTGCGTTCGTATTGGCCGAGCTAAAAATGCAGATGCACGTGCACGTCCCTTCAGACGGTGAAAGCTGATTAAATGGCAGAAAATCCTGCCAAAAATCCTACAACTTGTGATAAATTTCCAACACCTCCTTTGCCTACAGCGGCGTATAGCACAACAAACTGCACTAACCGGACAAACACACCAGGGTTTGTTTTAACCAAGCCAAAGAAGTTAGGTATGAAAACGCCCTAAAATTCAATTCATAAATTTGACCTGAGGACTGAAACGTCATAATAAAAATAAAGTGAGTATAAGAATAAAACACCCAAAAGAAGTCAGAACACGTATGAAAACATGGAATCCAAAGACACAGAGCTTCCCTTTAAATTCATTTCCAGTCAACCGTCTCCAGCTTTAAAACAACCAACCTGCTTTTGTTTATGGTGGTTTTACTGTATTTGATGTTAGTTCACTGGCAGAGTGCAACAACGCTGCAATATCCAGTTCACTGGTCAGTTTGTTAGGTTTGATTAAATCCAAGTAAACCGTGATGTGAGGTAATTTTACTATATTTCAGCACTAATCGTAGGATTTTAGCAAAGCTTGGTGATCATTTCTGGCCACAATAATTGTAGCATTAACATTTGATAGCGGCACGTTCCCAGTCTGTAAGTATCGAAGCTCCGTACCCAGCACACTTCAGGTTTATCTGGCTTTCCTTTCTGGGTCCAACTCCAGGAGACCAGATGGACGGACGGAAACAGGAAGTTCACGGCTGACACGGGAGAGACTGACAACTCCTCTTGTTTTGATCGAGGCAGACAAAGCACCAAGTCTATTTTCATACCAAAGATCCTCCATCATCTTCATCATGTTCTTTAAATAATTATTTCTCTGTGTCCGTGGTGTTAACCTACCTTTTGTTTTGCCTACCTCAGCAGGGTGTTTTAACAGCACACCGGTCTCACCTGCTCAGCCTGGTGTGTTGAACTATGTGTGTGTGTGTGTGTGTGTGTGTGTGTGTGTGTGTGTGTGTATTAAGTAGGTGTGTCCCCTGCTGAGCATATATAAAAAAGCTGAATTCAGCGACTTCCTCATGAAGACAAATAAAGATGGTGTGACTCAAAATCTTTACGTCACTCCTTCAGTTTATTTAAAGTCTGGTGGAAGATCACGATCTGTGTGTGTTTTTAGATCAGTATCGTTATGTCAAAGTCACACCTTCCTCTGTCAAATAATACCTGCAGATGCGTCTAGAAAGGTTTCAACCAATTAAAAGTAATTTTACATCTCGTCCCTCCTCAATCAAGTGTCAATCACACGTCAGTATGCTGTGACAACAATCCAAAGACCTGATGCTAAATGAACATTTAGTCGTGTCACAGTTTTGGTTGAAGTGTCATTGTTGTTGTGGAAATGCAACTAACAGCAGGGACTGTTGGTGCATTCAAGGACAATCTGACGTCTGAGATTTCTGAGTCGGTAGCTGAACAGCAACTTCTTTAATGCAAATGCAAGTTCTGAGCCCAACTGCTTCTAAAATGTCTTAACTTCAGAATGAAATGTAGTGAAAGGTTTTGGTCTTTTCCTTGGATGGGAAATATTCAGCGTTTCGCAACACGTGCAGCTATAAAATAACTTTTGCCTGACTAGTTTACGTATTCTTTGTTCAGATAGTTTCTGATTTAAATCATAATTTTGCCAATTTCAGACTTGAGGTTCAATGCCCAGCCTACTTTGCAGAGGTCAAAATAATGGATAGATAAACCAATAACTAAATTAAACTTGAACTACAACTCTACTTCGCACTAGCCAAATGTATTTTTGTACAATTATTCATATTGATGCATTAAAATAGGTTGATTTTAAAGTTTCTAAGTGCCAAAAACACAGATAGTCTACACACAGTCAGGTGACAGTATCGCACCTGTCAGTCAAACCCAGGTGAAACCCCACCCGCCTCAAACCAACCAATTCCTCCCCCCCCCCCCCACCCCACCCAGACCTCGTCTCCATGGAGACCAGTCCTGGAGAGCCCGTGGTAACCTGACACGCTGAGGGATGCTGGGTAATGGATCCAGTTACTCCGGCCGCCCGCTAAAGGCTCATCCCATGTGTTTATATTCAGCATTACATGATCTGAGACACTGAAAACAACTCAAATAAGGACACAAAATGCCCAAAAAATGTCAAAAAACAAAACACTGACATGTACCAGAGGGTGGAACTGAACCCTTGGTTGAATTTTCTTAAAATGTATTAACTTACTCTTTGATCAGATATTTTACATTTTTATATTTTGGCAACATCCTTGCATGTCTATTTGTGTACAGACAACACTGGAGCAATCGAGAAAAAGAAAATACATTTTTTGTAAAGAAGGGGTTTTTGAACAGGGTACTGACATATTAATAATCGAGCTGAAAGATGTAACCCTGGGCTCTGGAAACATGTTATATAAAGAGTCGGTCTAGACCTGCTCTATATGAAAAAGTGCCCTGAGATAACTTTGTTATGATATGGCACTATATAAATAAAACTGAATTGAATTAATATTTGACATTTTATAGGCTAAATAAATAAAATAATTTTAAAATCTGCTAAATGAATCATTAAAAATCCGTGCAATGCAAATGTCTGTAGTCCAAATTATTTTGAGGATGCTGTAATTACAAACTAACAAACTTTGTTATTAAAGTGTTTTTCCTCATGTACCTCAGTGGAACAGCTCGATACTGTAAATGATCGATATTTGAAATTAGCTGTGTTCATATCGTGATGATGATTTTTTAATCACCGACACCTATATCTCTAAGAGTATAAAAGATATTTTATTTTGCACAAGAACCGCAGCGTCTGCAACGAATCCTAACTCAGTTTACACTGACAACAGCTTCTCTGTCCGTTCACATGAATTCCAGCTAAAACGCTAGCTGGACGTGCAGCCTGGTGAAGCTGATTATAATGTTGTCTGTATGCTGACAGGCTCAAGTGAACCCTCGGGTTGAATTAGCATGCTCATGTGGCCAAACATTACGGACAGGCTGCGTTTTAAAAGCAGGAATGCACCTGTTTCAGGCAGCTAGCACTGAGTTAGCCGCGGCTAGCATGTGTGATGTTAGGAAGCGTGCTAACATGCTAACAACTACTTAACAGGGGGAGGGGGGGGACAGACGGCTAACGTTAAAAAGCTAACGGGTGTTACCGGACACTGTACGCATGAAAGATGCATGAAAGCAGCGGCTTCGCTGTGTGTTAGCTTAGGCGTCGTTGCTAAATCGAGCCAATATTAACGATTTGCGTTAGATTAGCTAACGTTTGGTTAATTCGGTGGCGAGATTTCAGCATTAGTGTTAGCTAGCTGTGACAGTTATGTCAAAAAGACAGAAATACACTAACTGACAATGTCAAAACAGCAAATACAGAAACAACGCATCTGTGGCTCTCTTCCAAAACGTTAATATATATATATCGGTTATTCGTATGCTGGGGGATTACTGATGAGGGGGGAAACCCTGCTTCCATTATCGGCCACCGCACAAAGCCCGGCCACGGCTAGCTAATTTCACTAATATGACTAGAAACAAGGGGATGTGTCGTGAATAAATGTGCCTTTAATAACGGCAAGTATGCTTAATCCCTGACCGTCAGGGTGTGTGATAGCTTGGTTGCGAGGAAAAGGGGAGAAATATTGCGACAGACGGTTCAGTGTCCGATAACGGGCGCATGCAACTTGATGGTGCATTTGCATGTAGCTACGCTAGCTAGCGGGTTTAGCAAGTTCCCCTAACTTAGCTAAGAATATTAATAACAACAGTAACGTTATAAAGACGTTAGCTGTGGACTCACCGGACCTCTGTGTGGACAGCAGCCGGTAACTCCCGGTAAAGTGCCGAACCAACCCGACAAACGGACACACCGGAGCGGTTGTTGACGCAGACCGGAGCAGGTTACTCCAACTGACTGGAGGTGCGTTCGCGTACCGCTGGGAAATTAGACGACGAGCTTCACTTTCTTTTTATGCTTGCAATCGAGTCGAGTTAGACGGTCGCAGTATCTTTGGCTCCCCTTCAACTCTCCTGTGGAGACTTTTGTCTTTGTCCTGCTGAATGTCCATGTCAACGAATAAGAGGCATTATAGTATTAAAGAGTGTAATGCAGATATTATTTAATATGATACTAAAGTATAAATTAGAGGTTCCTGGGTGAGGTGACCTTTGAGCTCTGGTTGAAAGTTAGGAACCATCATCATCATCATTCATACAGTTCAGACATGTTCAAGTACTTCTTGTCCATGGCTACAATAGACCCCTTTTTCACGGCAGACATTTTGACTTGTCAAAGCTGTAAAAACACAGGTGGAATTAATAACAGTACTGATGGCTGCATTCCATTTAGGTGAGCCAGTTCCAGGGCTTTATACCTGTGCTTTTCCTGTCTGCTGTGAAAGGGTCTATTCCAGGAACAACATGGACAAACACCATCTGCTTGAGGAAGATCATGTGATACGACTGAAGGCTCCGGAACAACTAGGCTACTACATTTTGTCAACGGCTGTTTCCAAGATCAATAATTACATTTAAATCACAGTTTCATACAATTTCAGAGGGACATAATCCCTTTAAAAGATCCTGTATCCACATATTATATTATTGGCCGCAGCCTGCACACAGTATGAAGGAATGAGCTACCAGGCTGCAGCCAGCAGGGGGCGCTCAAAACAAACAAATCACGAGTGTGAAGTCACCTATTCAGTTTTCAACTCATTGTCAAGTATTTAAGTCCATTCTCTGATGTTTTCTTTGTAGGAAAAGAGACCGTACTGATCCTTGTTTGAACATTTGCCAAATTAATTGATAAATTTATTTAATTTGTTTTATTGGTAATTAATTATGTGCACTTGTATCTCTAGACCACTGCTTTATTTCATTATTTTGATATCTGAATTATCCAATTTTCTCAAGATATCAAAATGTGTTTCTGTGGTGCTCACAATTATTATTATATTTTATTAAACCTGAGATGTTTTAATCTAAAAATATATCTGTTATCTTGCTGATTAAACCATTTTTTTGTGGAAGAAGTATTCAGATCCTGTACTGAAGTTAAAGTACACAAGTATTATCAACAAATATATATTTAAAATGCACTTTTCTTATTAATGTGAGCTAATACATACAGTTTCAACATTACAGCACAGCTTTAACATTGTAAGCAGCCTCATTATATTTGTCCATTATTGAATGAAAGTGCAGAAATGTGTCGCATTTTACCTGAAAGCACCGTCCCAGTTTTGCAGAACTGCAATGTGAGACAACATGGCTTAATTAAAATACAATAACTGACCAATTTATATTTACTCAAAGCCCTTATGTTTCTTTTGGTCCAATTTATTTGCTGGTCCACTTTCCCTAAACAAATGCTAAATAGTATCTCTTTGAAACTGAAAAGGGAATCACTCAGTGACAAGTAGTGTTGTGACAGGATAAAAAGCCTTGGCAAAACAGCGGAAAAGTGAAATGTCCCACTGTTCCTGAACCCGTTCTGATGAAACCGATGTGGGTGTGAGTGGGATGACTTTCCACTGTGTCACTACACTTCACACACCTGAATGACACGACACAACACACACACACACGCCCTCCTGAAGGCTGTGGGCGGAGTCTCCTCGTGGTTTTAACTGGTGCGTAATGTGCCGCCGTGGTGTCATTACGCACAAGCAGCTCGCCAAGAGCTCAAGACGAGCGCGACGCAACTGGACTTTTTAAGAAAATCCTTTTTACAGCAAAGTCAGAGATACATGTCGATGCTGTCTCTCTGAAGGAAAAAAACACTGGCACGTTGTTGATTTTATGATGACCGATCTGTGCAGCTGTTGGGTAAGTCCTGCCTAAAAACATTTGGAGAATTTCATCTTACTGGCATTTTTCTTTCCAGGTGTAAAGTGAATTATGGGGCTTGAATTTACTTCAACTGAAAAGTCACTATGTTATGACTGTGATAGTCCTGCAGGTGTCATGGAGTCCTACATGTAAATATATCACATATCATCATCTGTTTTTTCTTCATTTGGAATATATACAGAAAACACTTTTAACAATATATAAAAAGTAGAAATATGTGCTGTACCCTTAAGTACACTGCAAATATACAGTATTATTTCATATGTTCCAAAATGCACTGCAAATATGCAGTATTAAAACATGTGTGTCAATATATTAGACCTATAAAAAATTATTTCTGATCAATCTAAATTTAAATGAATACAGTTGAAGGTAAGTAAATATTGTGAGTAAGAGCGATTTTTTTACCTTCTCTGATTATTTAATTTGAATATTGTTTAAGGCCCGAGGAGGTAAAACTATCCAGTGTTTTACAAGAAAAAAGCAAAGATAAATGTCCTAAAAAACACAATATTATGTCACTATAAAAACAAGTGCAGTCATTTTGTACAGCTAACAATGAATTTGTGAGAACTGTAGTATCCAAATGGACCCAGTTTTTACACAGTCATTTTTATTTCTCTGAGGCTGCAGACTGATTTTCTTCCATTCAGCTTTTTTGTTTTGTCTGTTTTTGCTTTTTGGCTTCGAACCTCAACAAGGAACCTTTTTTCTTCTTCATCTTCTTCTTCTTCTTCTTCTTTCATCAGAGCAGTGTTAGAGAGGAATGTGTTCAGAGGTTTCGGCTTCAGGAGCCTGTTTAGCATCTAGCTGTTCCAGGTTAACTGGTCCATCAACTAACTAACTGAGTACATTTACTCATTCAGAAGTATTTTACTTATTTCTATTTTTATGCTATTTTATACTTCTATAAAGGAAATATTGTACTTTTTACTCCCCTACATTTATCTGACAGATATACTTTTATGCTTAAGTAGGATTTTGAATGCAGAACTTTTACTTATGTAATGTAATGGAGTATTTTTACATTGTTGTGTTGGTACTCAGTAAAGGATCTGAATGCTTCTTCCACCACTGCTTTAGAGTAACAACTTCCAGCCCCCAGACGATGCCTTCTGTTGACTTTTGGTCATTAAAGAGGCAACAGCTTCCTTTTATTACACCTTGGCTGACTTTACTTGACTTCCTGCGGTCAGTTGAAGCCGTCAGGATCATGTTGTTTGACGTCTCGTCCCTCCTGTGTGTCTCCAGACTCTCTGTGACAAGAAGATTAGATGATTCTTCAGAGCGAGACCGGATGTGAATCTAGTTTTATTGTAGTGCCGCCCAGGAACACCGGACCCCCCATGAGATGTCCAAATGCCAGCTGACCTCTGACCCTCGCACCATGGACCTACGTCTGCAGGCCAACCCTCAGCTCCACTACGGGGTCAACAGGGGCGCTGGCCGAAACCCCAGGCAAGGCGTAAGTAATTGAAAACCATTGAAGTTAATCAACACTTGACTTGAGATTGAGACTTCTTGTACTTTTATGTCATCTCAGAGGGTAAAACATCTTCCATATACGTAGATCTTTGCAACTTACATCCATTGAGCTCCTTAACAGTCTAATTCAAACGTAAAAGTGTGGTAAAATTGGCTCAGTTGAGCCAACGTTTGCGGCACCGATGAACTTGGAATATCTCAGCTGTCTGTCAGAGATATTCATCAAACTTTAAATGCGTTCTTCAGACCCCAAATTGCTCAAATAGTTTGACATTTTGGGGAAATAAGCTTATGTGCCTTCTCGATTTAATTAGATGAAAATCAATCAATGCCACTCTTCGTTCCGGTTAGCTTGGCTTAGCATAAAGACTGGAAAACATGGCTATTTCTTGGCTGGGAACTGTCTTGTTGTCACCGTGAGGTTGCCTGGCAACCAGCAGAGACTTCAGCAAGTTTCTGTTCCCGGCCAAGAAACATTCAAGATATAACGTGTGAATAAGTGAGCTTTAGGAAGTGCTGGTAGGCAGACTTTGTTTTCCAGGAGCCAGGCTAGCTGTTTCCCCCTGTTTCCAGTCTTTATGCTAAGCTACGCTAACCAGCTGCTGGCTTCATACTTATTGTACAGCTACGAGAGTGGTATCAATCTTTTCATCTAACCCTCAGCCAAAATGTCAAACTATTCCTATACGTTTCTTTTAGATAATTATCAACTAGAATAAATAAAACCGAATTAACGGCCATCGCTGGACTGCTCTTAGTAAAATTTGTGCTATATAGGGGACACCAGGTTTGTATAATTACACAAGGTTTGTTTGGTCAACCGGATTACAGAGTCATCTTGTTCTATTGTCCTCTTAAAGACAGTAAACACACTCTGCATATCAGATGAACAGCTGATTATTCAAACTGTACTTCACCCTGACTGAGGCTCTGTGCTGTGTTTACACAATGCAACCAGTCATCACAGACGCTGAGAAATTACACCTGCTTAACAACTTAATCCCTTCGCATGCCTCGGGGATGACATTCATTATCACCGCAAAACACAGCCAAACCGGTTAAACTGCAGTTTTATAGGTCTGGAGATGCTGAACGACAATAAGCATCATTCACTCCAGCTGAAGCCAGCAGATCTGTGTTTATCTCATATCGGTTTCAGCTTGGTGTTGCTGCAGGTGTCTTTGTGTGAAGCAAAACAAGCCTCTCAGTGACCTTGACACTGATGTCAGCAACGAACCCTGTTTGCCATGTCAACCACGAGCTGAAGGTCATCACCTTGAAATAGCTCAAATAAGCAGCTTCCTTCGGTCTGGTGGCTTTGTAATTGTAGTAAAACACAGCAAGTGATCAAAACACTGAAATGTTTTTTCTACTAGAGTTACTACCGCCTGCAGCTGGCCAACTTACCCAGCCTTATTTCGGCTAGATAATGATGCATTTTTTACTTTATCGATGGATAATCTTTAATCAAAGCCAACTAAACTAGATTTACTGGAGCTTCTCACTGTTTTAATCAGTGAATGGAGTTATGGAGGTGGTTGAAAGCTCCAGAAAAGGCTAGAAAGTGGAACTTGAGTTGAGATTATTTTTAACTGCTGTTGCCAATGTCAACTTTTAGAGATGTTGTCCCCCAAAATTGAGAATATGAAGTTTTCATCACTTCCCAAACAAGCAGTAAACAGTAAAATACAAAATAAAATACTTAATAACTCTTAAACAATAAGCATTTGAACATGTGTTACTGCAAATACTTTCTCATGTAAGTTTTACATGTTGCACTTTTACTTGTAATGTTTTTCTTTGTGGCTCTGCTACTTAAATAAAATCAGTCCTTCTTCCACCACCGCTTATTTTTAGGGCCATTACACATTGTTACAGGGGATTACTTATTCCCTACAGCCATGTGGTTTGACTTAAATAGGTGGACTCGGATCTTTATCAGGGCTGAAAAAGACCCACAATCAGAAGTCACAGAGTGCTGTTACTTGATAGCCCCATTGTGTCATTTATCAGCAGCAGCACTGTGTGGAGCAGGACAGGTAGCCGTGGAGGTGAAACACAGACGGGGAGGGGAGAGGGGCGGTCGTCCAACAGAAGAGAGGGGCATTTGAGCTAAATTTAGGGTGGGAAAGAAGTTTGGAGGGTTGGGATGCAGGAACAAACAGGCCTGTGTTCACTCTGTACACATGACTACTGTATGAGAGAGTCATAGTGGATGGTTCGCAACATGGGGTTTGATGGTGAAGGGAAAAGTCAAATCTGGTGCTTCTTTTGCGCAAAACAACAATGAAGGAATGTAAAATCAGGTCATACATCTCTTCTCCAGTACACCCTGCCTTATTCACCTAACATTTTCGGCTATCCTGTCTTAATCAGGGTTGTGTCTGAGGTCATGTCCAGTTAGTCTATCGATCAATAATGTGACTTATATATCACCACAGACACTAAACAGGGCCATATATTGTAGTATTTCCCATCTGTGTGGTCCTGGATGCTATCAGAGTGTAGGCTAACGTTAGCAGCTACTCTCTATTTGATTCGGGGAGGTTTACACTTCAGCAACCGCAGTCAAAATCATTACCTGAGATCAGTTAGTCATCGTCATAAAAGCCTTTACTCTTTTAACGCTCAGAGTGAAACATTCTGTGTGAAAATACGAACAATAAAGCATAAATCTAACTTCTTTCTCACTTGTCCAAGTATGTAAGCTAATCAGCTAAACAGGGTTATGTTAGAAAAGTCCTTATCTTATCTTGCTTGAAATCTAATCTTAATCTATCTTGAAACATTAAAAAGTCAGCGACGGTTGCTGAGTATAAAAGAGAAGCTGCCTTTGTGTGAAATCAAGGATCTATTGTTTTTGAAAAGGACTACGAATTTGAGTGGTAACTCTACCATTGTTACTGTGAACTGCATACTGTGCGACAGGAAACTTGACAGGCGTAGCAGCAGTATAATAATGAAATGCAGTGAAGCTTGGGCTTTTGGGGCCCCTGGTCTAAACCTTGCTGTGTGTCCATTGTCAAAGTTGGAAAAAACAATGAAATCATACCACTTCGATTAACTTTCTACTGTCTCTTGGCTTTGACAGAAAGATGAAGCGCTGCAGTTTCTGAGCCAGGAGGAGCAGGAATGCCTCCAGTTCTTTGAGAAGACCATTGATTCGTTGGAGGAAAGTCTGGAGGAGAACGACCGGAGGCCTGGGCAGGTGAAGCCCCCCTCAAGAAGCAGCGGCCCTGTCGAACAGGTCGATGGACCCCTAACCTCGAGTCCCAAGCCCAGGGTCATTGGGACTGGGAGGTCTGGCCAGGAGGGAGGACACAAAGACCAGGATATTATAGACCTGGTTCGCCCAGGACCGGACTTAGTGCACACCCCTGAAAGCCACTTTGAGATAAAGCCAAGGCGAGATCTGGTGGACACCTTGCCTTCAGAGTACAACCCTCCCCGACCAAGCGGCAGCTATGGGCCGACAGACAGCCACTCCTCCTACCACCCTCCAGGCTGTATCCCTACCCCGGTCCTGATTGCCCAGAAGATAGCCGAGAACAAGGCAGGTGGAACCTCTAACTTGCTGCCCTCCTCACTCGTCCGCCATAGCAGCCTGGACAGCGCCGATCATCCTGTTAAACATGGTCCTCCTACCTCTGCTAAGCCTACCCGCTTTCCTGCTAACATCAGTATGGTCCTTGGCAGCAAGGAGCACCAGAACCAGTCGCTGGCTAATGTGAACATTCAGGAGAGACGGGCGCAGATGCTGGCAAACCTAATGGGAATGTCGCACCCTCTACTGCAGGAAAATCCAGAGCCGGCCGTGGAGCAGAATGCTCGAAATACTCCCACTCGCAGCATTTCCTTCAAGGATCCCTCACCAGACAAATCCAGGATGGAGGCCCTGTCTAAACTGGGCTTGAACAGGAACCAAGCCATGTCTGGGGGTTTGTCACTCCTCGACACTCCCCGTAACAGCACCTCTCTGGATCCTCTCCCAGGTGTAGAAACCAGTGCCAAACCTCTGGAGGCCAGTGTTCCCCCAACAACAGAAACCAGCACCAAATTGCCAGAAACCAATGTTACGGCAACACATCAGAGCCAGATTCATATGGACAGAAAACCAGAGATTCTGCGGACAGATTCCCTCAGGAGACATGAAGATAAAATCTCCCAACCGAGCCCCTCACCTCCAGCAGTCACACAGAGCAGCTACTATCCACCTCCTCTGGAAAACAAGGCATCTGTCCCCCCTCCGTCTGAGGTCACCTCACTGGAATTTAACAGCTATGGAGGGAAATCTATCGTGGTCAACCCTTCTGTTTCTTCCAGGAGCGAACCTGCAACCTCTCCAACTGGCCATGAACCCAAAATCCTCCCACCTGCGCTGGCTAACCCCAGCGAGTTCAACCCCTACGGAGGAAAGACCAAAGTCATGATCCCTGCTCCTGCAGCCGTGAACAGGAGCGACCTTCCGGACATCCTCAGCTCCCATATCAACAAGAGTCAAGCCTTGCCCGCCAAATCAGACCCACCACCCACTGAGCTTAACAGTTATGGAGGAAAGAGCCGAACCATCAACCCCTCCACTGGGTTAAATCGCCCTTCAGAAACAAGGAGTTTCAAAGCTCCAGCCCCAACCCCGGCCCCAAGACCTCCTCGGCACTCCTACCATGGAGGTGTTACTGACCAGAAAGCAGCGTCCCGAGCCTTGTCCCCTGAACACAAGAAAGAGAGAGGAAGATCCGGCTCCATGTTTCGTCCCCAAGGCATCACCGTGCAGTTTTCTGGACGGGGGGCGACGGACGCATCACGCAGGGAGGCATTAAGGAAACTGGGTCTGCTGAAAGACTCTTGATAAACTGGAAATGTATTGTTCAGTCTCCACCTGTCGAGCCTGAATCTCTGGTGTGTACCTGCTGGTGGAGGTGGAGTGCAAGAAGTTTCCCCATTTATGTCTGAGTGTGAGGTGTGGTTGGAGAGAGACCTACTTTTACAGAGGAATGGAGCCAGATCCTATGATAGACCTGCACAGCCAGTTCTCACTTCCTGGCCATAAAAAATTGACAAACAAGTGTGACACGGTGCAGCTGCTGCACACTGGACACTGTTTCAATGACTAAAGTCTTGACAGATAAACTGCAAACTGGTTTATGTTGCCTCTGATCCAAGACACTGTATAATCCTGCACAAGATATTTTGGAACAAACTGATGCTTTAAAGAGGAGCATCCTCTTCCTGCGGGAGTCAAATAACGTTTGGTCTCCTGCCTCACCTTTTTGCCTTAAGATGCTATTTGTAAAGGGGGCCCAGATTAAAGGTTGAATTGATTTTTTACTGGGATTTTATATTTAGTTTTTATGTCAGAAGTAAGGCTGGATTATCACCTGGGAAAAGTGGGCAACTGTCCCTTCGCCGCAGACCCTCCGGGGTCCCAAGTGCCCCAAGTATGTTATGTGGTAGTTTTACTAACTGCACATTTGTTTTGTTATATGCTAAAGAATGATATAAACTGGCTCCTTCATTTTTCATATAATTTTGAGGCCTTATCTCATGTGTCAAAATCTAGTTTTAATACCATTATTATTTCAGTTTTTAAATACTAATTAATTTGTGCAATTTGTGGAAAGTGAAATTAATGTTTATACACAGGCTGTGAAGTCTTTATCACCTCTGTTACATGGGAGCCTTTTTTGTTTTCACTGGTTTGTTTACCGACTTTGGGCATTTTAGTCAGCGGTGAGTGTGTGTGTTTTTTCTGTCAGCACTTTGGGGCAAGAAATTTTATTACTTCTGAAATGACCAAAACGATATTGTAAAGAGCAAAACGTTCTAAAGGTAGGCAATATGGATATAAAGTGAACGATAGAGGATCCAAGACATCTAAAGTCACACTCAGTGCCTGTTTTAATCGTTCTGGAAACTAATATCTCCATTAAATCTGAACAACGGTGCAGAAACTACAGTGAAAAGAGCCTGGGGTTTCTTGAAAGATGTAAAGCTGAGCTGAGCTGGAGGATATTTTTACTTCACGGACAAACCTCCCACACCAAACCACAGACTGTGGAATGGGTTTGTGGGCAGGACTTACTTACTTTTTTGCTCCGCAGAGGGAACACTTTAAAACTGCTCTTTAGGGATGGGCGAGCACATGGCATTGTACAAAACACAAGCACTAAAACCACAGAGTCTAGAAATACATCCTGTGTTACTTATGTTTTTATTCCTTTCATGCTGTTGTCGATAACTTTCTGACGTTTGCAAGTGTGTTAATTAACTGTTGTAGCAGCATAAGCATGTATGTATGTATGTATGTATGTATGTATGTATGTATGTATGTGTGTGTGTGTGTGTGTGTGTAAGTTTACTGTGTTTTATCCAGACTCCGGCCTCTGTAGTTCACCTACAGTAACTTTTGAAGTATATTTTATCTCACACAGAAGTACTTCTCCTGTGTGGATATATTTTGTTTACAGACTCCGGTTCTCTGTAGTCCAGCTACAGTCATTTTGAAGTATCTAATGGTGCATACAAACAGTTTATAACTACATTCTGTACAACACAGCCTACTTTATAAGGAAAAAAAAAAAGTGCATCCATGTGTGGTAAATGGGAATATTAGTGGCCATGTGACAGTTGCTGCTATGGTACAACAGCCTGGTATACTTTCTGACTTTTTGAATTGTCCATATCATACACTGTATATAGTTTGTCAATCATTAAACAGAATAATGAAACTTCTCTCTAATTGTTTTTCTTTAATTAACTCCTGGAATGTGAAAAATGAACAGGTGCTGTTCAATGATTGGCCACGGCTGTGCAATATTTCACCTGAGTGGAAACTTACAGGGCGTCTTAAGGTGATTGGTCGGCTAGCTTAAAGGGGGCACTCCACTGATTTCACACATGAAGACCAGTTTACTTGTTTTTGGATTTACCTCCGATCTGGCTTGAGAGTTAGATGAGAAGACTGATATCACTCCCAGCAGCCGGTTAGCTTAGCTTAGCATAAAGATTGGAAAACAGCTAGCTTGGCTCTGTCCAACAGCACCTCTAAAACTCACTACTAATTTGCCGTTTTACAGGCGTTTATGTGCTGGCCGAGAAACAGTCCAGCACACGTACCTGTCATGTATTAGCATTAGTGGAAAAGCGTCCATCCATACCCAGAAGGATTCAGGTAATAGCTTTAAAATAGCGGTAAGGTTTGCAATTTTTCAAGTCTGTATTAAAACAACAGTCAGGTGCCCACATGAACACTGAAACAGGTTATAGGTTAGAGGCTATAATATGAGGATATCTTCTAAAGTTAGAGCCTTTTTAGTATAAACTTCCCCAGACATTCTTTCTCTATTGAGTTGCAGTGGAAGGTAACAAATAGAGGGAATTTTGTTCTAAAACGTTGGAAGATATCTACTTGATTTGACTAAGTGGGAAAGCTGAAGCCTCATATTGGCTTCAGTTAGACCTTTAAACACATTTGACAGGAGGAGGACTGGATTTTGTCCAACACTTACATCAAAAGTGCATCAGGAAGGGATCTTTTAATGGTCTTGTGGGCACCTGACTGTTGTTTTAACACAAGAAATTGTGAACCTCTCCTTTAAACAACATCGCCGAGTATCTGTAACTAAAATGCAACGCTAATGCTGATACAATAAGCAGCACATGACCCCCAAACCCCCATAAAATGCATGTTATCAATAAATATCAGACTATATATTGTACCAGAACATTTAAATGTGCAACCCAGCAGGTTAAGTCTTTCTCAGCTCCTGTTTTTACTGCGTAACGAGGTTTTAGAAAGTTTTGTTTTTCTGACCTAACCCCAATATTTCACATTGGACTCATTGTGTGTTGAACACCAGCAACACAGAAGCAAACTGTCTGGACTGCAGACGGTTACATAAGATGTCAACACACACAGAGGCTTTCTTTCCTGTAGAAGTGCTGCTCGACGGCTGCTACGCTGAGAAAGAGTGACGCACATTCTGCTTTACCATTGTTTCTCTTAATGAACATGCACGTATCTCGGGCCTGTCTTTTGGTGTCAATATCTAGTTTTAACACTTCATTATTTTTGTTGATACTCTGCTCACATATTTCCAAGTTATGTTTAATCAAATTAACACAAAGGCCCCGTTTACACCTGGTATCAATAGGTGATCATCTGGATAACGACATCTGACCCACAAGTGTCAGCAGCATTTACACCTGGAAATAAAATTCTCTTTATCTTGATTGTGCTTCGATATGCAAATGAGTTAGGTGGAGCTGGCGGACATGGTGCGTCCAAGGTCATTCTTTTCTAAAATCACTTTTTGAGAGGGAATTCTTGCTACCTTTAACAAAAAAAGTAGTCAGGTGTCCATGTGAACATTGAAGAAGATTTTGCTTGCTGTAATAATTTCTCTTTTTCCCCAGAGAAACAAAAAACACAGTAACTTTAGAAGACACCCACTTGATTTGTCTAATTCAGACTGCTAAAGCCAATTATTTCCTTCAGTTAAACCTGTTTCAATGTTCATATGTACTTTGGACTAATTACTAATTACATTCTCCATAACTTTGGACTTTATAATTACATTTTCCATAGCTTTGGGCACAGTGCAACAGCTCTTCGTAACTTTTAACTTATAATTAAATTAATTTTGCACACCTTACTGCAATTTGCACACTTGTATGCATGCACACGCTTAAAAGGGCATACGTTTCTTACTTCTCTCTATCTATATGGGCACCTGATTATTGTTTTAAAAGACTTTAAAGTTCCTTTAATTTGGACTTGAAGGTGACATGTTGTACAGAGGGTGGGTGGTCAGCAAGGGTCCCCTAACTGGTTAATTCGGCCGTAGAAATGTTGTACATATGCAGTGTTTAGAGGAGGAAATGAGGACATACTTATGTTTGCTGCCTTGTAATTAGACCTCGACAAACAGGCACTCCCTCTCAAAACACGCAAATACCACACAAACGCACGACGACCTCATTTACAGACAAACAGAAATCATCTTCATACATTTATTGTGATAATTCTTTGTCTATCATGAGCCGAGACACAAAGCCGTAAGCTGTGTTTTTTTTTTCTCTTCCTTTGCTTGCAGGAAAAGAACAATAGATTTGAATCTAGACACAGACAAACTAAATCAGAGCCACAGCTGGATGCTTCACTACAACAGAGAATGACAAAGAGCTGCTGCAGAAAAAGGCCCATGCAGCAGAATACAGAGTATATTTATCCACAGGCTCAACAGATATTATTCTAAAATAATATAGTTACTGTCATCACTGAGGAAGACTCTCAGACACACAGTTATCCCCCAAAAAAAGAAGCTTTTACCACGTTACACTTCACAAATCCAAATCAAAGCAAGGTGAATATTGTCAAAATTAACTATTAGATGCTCCTGATTCTGAAAAAACCCCCCCATCTAGCAGGATAGAAGTTGGAAACAAAAAAGAAGAATATGTACACTCAGGTGTCCATCAGTAATCAGGTCACCTCATGCCGGAGTTTGGGTGACGCCTAAATCGAATAGTGTCTGATGGTATGAGACTCTTGTTCTTGTGGTAAATGTTGATTCAGACTGGCGTGTTCCACTTTCACTGCTCGCACAAGAAGACTGACACCACTCTCAGGTCTGTACGGTAAACATGAAGCTACAGCCAGCAGCCGCTTAGCTTAGCTTAGCATAAAGACTGGAAACAGGGGGAAACAGCTAGCCTGGCTCTGTCTGAAGGTAACAAAATCCACCTACCTGCACCTCTAAAGCTCACTAATAACATAGTTATATCTCTCGTTTATATGACAATTTGTGGTTTTACTTGTCAGCTGCTATCTGACTATTAATGCTAGCCACATGCTAATGTGCATTATGTCAAAATGTCAGTATTATATGTCAGTAGAACAGCAGATATTCTGTATATTGGGCATTACGTTACCACGGCAGTCACATGTACCAGTAAGAATCGTTGGTAATGCTTTATTTTATGGGTCTCATAGTTTGCTATAGTTTTATAGAGGAGCTGATTAGTAACTACGTATTGATAGGTAGGACAGTTCATGTCATTTGGTAATAATTATAAGGAAAATGGAGACAGTGTTCAATTGTTACACCTTCAGTTCATTAATTCCTGCAGTTCTTTCATGGAACTTCCTCTGGAATCAACGACTGCTTATCGAACTCAATACCAAGGCTGCAACTAATGATCAGTGTCATTATCAATTGATCTGCCGACTGTTTTCTCAATTAATCATTTGGTCAAAAAAAAACATGACTGTCACAAATTTTGCTAGTTTTGTCATAAACCCAAATATATTCAACTTACAAAAATATAAAACCGAGAAAAGTAGCAAGTGATCACATTGGAGAAGCTACAAGTATGGATTGTTTTTAAAAAAAAAATGACTTAAAACGATTGATTATCAAAATAGCTGCAGGTTTGTTTTCAGCCAAACGAATGATCATTTCAGCTCTAAATAAACTCGAATATCTGTCTCAGAACGTCGTCTATTTACTCTATAATTAGTGCCAAATTCTTGGGAAATTACAGACTCGTAAAATAAAAGTGATACCAAATTGTTACACGCCAGTGAGAAGTGAAGCATACCGTTTATAAGAGCCACGAACCGGCAGAAAGGCAGCGACACACCACTCTGAATCAGCACGGGCCTCCAGAACAACAGAGGCACACCAGCAGCCACTTTTCGATCATTTCAACCACATAATTCATCTGTGTGTACAAAACCTCCCTCTTCCTCGGCTGCATCACCGGCCAAACAGTTCATGAACACACGACCGGTGTTTAACTCGCCATCCCGCCCTTTCTGTCTCCGTCTCAGCGTTGCCGTGACGAGTGTGCAGTTCCGCAAAAAGGTATGACCGAACAGACGCGTTTCCGGTTTTATTTTAAGAGTCCCATGAACAAAAAACAAAAAACATCCCTATCTGTTGCTAGTCTCGTGTAAATTTTGTCCACTCGCAGATTTTTAACTCCTAAATATGAGTCACTTCTTCCTCAGCAGCAGGTGATCCGCTCATCCCGCCTTCCCCCGTCTATCTGTGTCGCCATCAGTCGGCCGGTCAGGTGTTCAGTCGATTTTTGTAGTTTGTTCTCTGGTCCAAAAGAAAGAGAGCCATCTGCCTGACCCCCTGACCACTGACCTCTGACCCCAGCTCCCGGTTTTGCCTCTCCTCCTCGGGCCCCTCAGTAGGGTAAGAGTGTGTGTTCAGGTCAGGGGTTTTGGTCTGTCCCGGCATCAGTGGGCGTCTGGAGGACTTGTCCCCTGTCTTCGACCGGTTTCCCCTCCGATCTTGTCTTTCGCCCTCTCTCTCTCTCTCTCTCTCTCTCGCTCTCATGCTCACTCGCTCGTTCAGCCTGGGCCCAGACTCCAATCAGCGTCTCCTGGAGGAGAGAGCAGACATTTACTGTAGAGCTGCTGAGCAACAGGAACACCTTTCAGCCCTAAAACCAGTCTGTGTCACGGATAAAATTGCCGTTTTTTATGCTATTTATTATCGTCATTTTTTTCAGCATTAGTCATTCAGTGTATTTATATTCATTAACTACCTCTGATTGCTCTATATTAGTTTTCATAGGTGGGCCGCCTTTCCTGCACTGGTTGGAAATTGCATGTAATCCAGAGTTACTGTTTGTAATTTGATCTCATTGATATGAGCACTCCCCGTTTACTGTTCACTCTCCTACAGCTGTTATCAGAGCTGGAATATGTCACTGCTAATGCTAACACAACATTTATTACTGCTACTGCTTCACATTAAAAGCACTCAACTGGCGAAACACAGACTGGCTTTTATTGTGAAGCAGTCACAAGAAACACAACGTATTTGTAACAGGTTAAAAGCGTCTCCAAAACAAGACTTGGACGTTTTGTCAGTGGATCAGTTTAAATATTGTAGCGAGTAATGGGAAAAGCAGCTTTACTGTGTCCTGCTGTTGTGTGGAAAACTACCTGTTCTGTCTGCGGCATGAAATCAGATCACAGTTTAAATTATTTTTGACTTCTTTATTAAAAACAACGTGAGTTTGTTTGGCTGCACTGTAAACAGATTTGCCAGCTGCTCTTCTGCTGTATTTCTGTTTGCTGTTGTGTTAAACCACACATGCCGTTACCACGGTTACCAAGTTGTGAGCACAACATTGACATAACCTTTCAAGTTGATATGTTGAACTTTAAAGCAAACAGTTGCTCATTTCCACATCCAGCAGTTAACGGAGCAACACGATCCTTCATGTGGAGTGGCGTTTGTGTCACCTGATGAATCTAAGTCCAGTATTCCCTCTCTGTTAGCTCTGTTTTTGGTCTCCACCACCTCCTGAGGGAAATATCTGGCTCTTTAGCTGCTAAATGGCTCCACTCTGTCTCTGAAAAGGACGCTATGAGAGGCTGAGAGGGAACCAGAACAGTAAAGTTGCAGCCGGACAGATAAACAAGGAGCTGAAACTCACTATAAAGCTCCGTAAGGCCGAAGAGTCGGGTGCTAACTCTCTGTGGGTTTGTCACTGCGAGTGACGCCTCTCACATTACGCATGGTCATTTCATACATTATTATAAAATTATCGATTATAGACACTTTAAGGATGGAAACTTTAATGTTATTACTTGCGTGTTTCTGTGCGTTTATTACATCCATTGGACCAAGTATCAAAAACTGAGAAAAATCAAATAAAAAACTATTTATAGATAAAATAACCAGATATGAATGTCTGTTTTTCACTAATCCAGTAAATTAAATATCTGACAAGTCCTTTTTCCGTCCTCTCTTCGCTGTTCACTTTTATTATATTTACATATTTATATTTAAAAGCATTGCATACAATGGTCTAATACATGCAGAGGTGTTAAAGGGAGAGCTACCACACTATTAACCGTTAGAATTTATATTGTCTCACGGTATATAAAATCACATCGCCGAAAGTACTGAAAAGTGGAACAAAATCCTCGGCCCAATTATATGATCAGATATAGCCTGATTAAATGTGTATCTGAAAATGTTGGATTATTGTCTTAACTGCAAAAACATGTTTTTTTTCTGTAGAAAAACATGTGTTTACACCGAGTATCAGGTATTGTTTTGGTATCAACACCAAAAATGTTAATTGAACTCTACAGCAGCGAATTTAGCTTATTAATTACACGTGTTAGTTTGTCTCTCAACACTTTCTGACTTCCTGTCTGTGGCTCTCCAGCTCCAGCTGCTCACTGTAGTTTTTATCAAACAGGAGGAAATAGTGCATTTGTTGGGGACTATTTTCAGTGGCGGATGAATCCACATTTGGTGCTCTGGTGAGTATTTGGGGCAGCAGGACGGTGTGTGTGTGGGATTGAAAAACCTCTTTCCAAAATAAAAGTGTTCTGGTAAAATATGGATTAACCTGCCACAATATGAAGCAATGAGAATAGTTTTTGTGCCTTTCAACACAATATGACATTGCTTGCTCGCACTGCCAAATGAATCTATGCACATTTGTGGTTTAAATTCTGTTCAAATTCAAATTCATATCCAACCAATGCCTGCAGAGACAAGCTATCAGACCCGCTTTAATGCCACATATGTGTTAACCAAATCTTCTAAAATACAGAAGCAAGAAAGACACACAAGGTGCTGTTGATGTTAACAAAGTGTAAACTTCAAGTAATCTTTATTTGCAAATATTCCCAGAGCTTTTACAGAAAAATAAATTATCTGACTTGAACTCTGAAAATCAGAATCAGTTAAAAGTGCAAATATAAACAGGAACTCCTCAACAGAACCTTTACTCAGATTTTTTTTAACTAACTTGCCGAAGCTTCATTATCTGCTGATAATGTTCAATTAAAGTTCTGGATGGGGCTTGGATGCACACAGCTGTTCTTGCCTACTGCGTGACATGTCTTTGGCTTCTCTCCTGCTTGTCTTTCCTGTCTTGCCTCTCTTGCCCGTCTCGCTTCTCATGCCTTTAATTTCTTGCCCTTTTCACGCTGTTTAAAGAGACACCAGTGAGGTGGCGTTACATATCAAAGATAACGAGCCCTAATACAACACACTCTGCGGTTTGTTCGAGTGTCGGCGCTTCAGTGATTGCGGCTCACGTCTCACCTTCCTCCAGTCTTGAAGATGAGGTCGGCGTTGGGGGCGCCTTTCGGGTGCTGGTAGCGAGGCCGACGTTCCCGGTTGGTGTTGGCCGGAGCCGGACGCTGGGCGAGCGACTGCATCATCTCTGTAACACACGCACACACACAGCAGTGTTAATTTTGCCAACGAAAAGAGACTAGACTAGGAATAAAGAAAAAACAGGCTTTAAAAACAAGAACTATAACGACATGTGTTACATTGTTCGTGAACAAATGAAAACTAAAGATTAAGGCAAAACAAAGACGAATGAACTGATGACCTGCATGCATCTGTCGAATCACACACTAGCAACTGATTAATAAAACACTTTCCTATAAATGGAACCTGTTCATGGAAGGAAAAAAGAAACAGATTCAGGGACCTAAAATGCCACTGACAATTAGGAGGCAACAAAACAGCTGGAACCAAAACATGCACACCAGCACGCCAATGTTTATAAAAAGGTAAGCTAATGTTACATTATCAAAGACTTATTATTATTATTGTCAGCAGTCAACCATCTAAATCTTCCTCTAGATGTTTGCTAAAGAAATATCACTACGTTATTTGATGTTTTAGCTTCTCCTCTCAAGCTAAACCCAGACAGTGAACAGTATGTTAGTGAACAAGTGAGTGAATCCAGCTTCTGCGCTCTGCAGCGGGGAGAACAGGTATCTGTGCTAATGCTAATGCTAGGTGAGCAGAAATGACAGAGAGAGAGGTTCAGAGTTTATGATGATAACTGGATTTACTGAGAAGAGTCGGTCTGTTGTGTCACTGCAGAGAAGAAGAAGTAAACAATGCCTTTTCCAGTGTGCAGTGACAGCTAGAACACGGAAATAAAGCTGCCTTTTCTTATCAGCATGAACTGCAGTCGAGGCAGAACTTCAAAGGAGATTTAAAGAAGTGAAACAGCGTGGATCAACACACCCTGATGTTGTGGTGATTGGCCAACTTCCGTGTAAAGATACAACAGTTGCTGACCCCGTAGCGTGCTGTAAACTATGCTGAGCTATATGTGAAATGTTAAAAGACGGCTCTTTAATACAGTAGCAGGGTTTCCCCCAGGGAACTGATGATGATGATGATGATGATGATAGGCACTTTATTGATCCCCCAGGGAAGTGGTTAGCAGAGGTGGAGAACCCCGCCTTTATTTCAGGCGAGGTGAGGTGGGACGCCTTCATGATTGACATGATTTCAGCAACATGAAAGTGCTCTGACTCCGCTGTTTTGTCTTTTAGCTTCCTGTTTACTCTGGAAGTAGGAATGTGTCGCAGTGTGCTGATTGACATCTGCTGCTTATGATCACCTTCTGCCAACATTTGAGCAAATATCGGACCAGTTTTATAATCTATAACGTACAGTGTGAAGGACTGAGAGCAGCTATGGTATTTGTGTTTGTATGTGATATCATAACAGAACAGACGCTCATGGTGCCCGTACCCTGGTAGTCCTCCTGCTCCTGTCTCTCATTGATGTCCAGGGTGAGCTTCTTCATCCTCATGCGCTCCTCTTGCTCGGCCTGCTGCTGGTTGAAGTGGTTCGCCGCCAGGTGGGATGACAGGGGCACGTTCAGGATCTTATACTGTTGACCAGAAAGACACACGTTGGCATGAAATACACATGATCAAAGACCAATAACTAAAAACACAAGACAGGTAACTGTTTGGTTCAACTGATTTGGGTTTTTGAAAGCTGACATGGACTCTGATATCTGGACAGAACCAGGCTAGCTGTTTCCCCCTGTCTCCAGTCTTTATGCTAAGCTATGCTAAGCTAACTGGCTGCTAGCTGTAGCTTCATACTTAATGCACAGACATGAGAGTGGCACTGATCTTCTCATAACTCTCAGCCAGAGAGACAAATGCACTGTTCATACAGTAGGTCAATGCTAGTCCTGTGGGACAGAGCAGCAGTTGGCTATATGTTGTGTGTGTGTGTGTCCAGGTACATCCCAAACACAGGTAAGTAAGGACAGTCACCAAACACACACACACACACACACACACAGGATGCTTTCATTCACTGCTGCAGTAACTTGGTGAGACGTTTCCCATCCACACACCTTACTAACACCTACAAAGATATTCTGTGTTTCTCTCCAACGTTATTATGATTTTGTTTCTTGTGTGTATCTGGCAGCTGTCCTTTAAACAGAGTGAAGCCGTCCGTGTGGACAGAAACGCTCCATTAAACCTCGAAGCAACTGGCAGAAAAGCTGGACACACCCTGCAGTACAAGAACCAGTCTCTGCCCTCAAACCGCACATTCCACCACTGCAGCTTGCCTAAACACACACACACACACACACACACACACACAGCTACAAGTCCAGAGTCAATATTATTCCTGGGCTCATTTAGACTGAGGCGAGTGTGTGAGGGAATTGCATTCAGCGGGACGTTTCTGTACGAGACAGTGAAAGTGTACCACTCCTCTCCTCAGGTATTCACTCATCTATACACGGTTTATAAAACTGTCCTGCTCCTGTGTGTATTTCTGCATCACCCAACAACACCTCTAGGTCTGTAGATGGTAAAACTACAGGGTATTCAAGTAAAATATATGAATATTTCTTCCACCACTGATTATTTGCACTTTATGTATTTCAAACAGAATACTTTGTCTGCTGCCACAACAACAATATTTAACATAGACAGTGACCTTTTAGCCAGTCCCAACGCTGGATACACTGTACTGCAAATTTGGCCTATGTGTGCATATGTATGTTAATATATACAGTCAGCCGCTATCCTCCGTGCTCGTTACCTGCTGCTTGTTGCCCTTGCGTGTTAGCATGACGAACTGCATGGTGTCGGAGATGTCCGAGTCCCCCTCCCTGATGCACGGCTGTCCGGAGCCGCCCTTCTTCAGCTGACTCTTCAGCTGCAGGGGAATGGCCACGTCCAGCTGGTGCACCTTCACCGTCTCGCCGCTACGCTGCTGCAGAGACAAAACACACGAGTCAGTTTCATAGCGAGAAGAAGAGTCGACCCTGGGATGTTTAGATCAAAGCCAAATGATTGGCTGAATGATTTGATTCAGCAGAAAAATAGTGCACCATAGAGCAAGACTATACTTGAATATATTCTGTTTTTCAACCTGGCATATTTCCAAATGCGGATATTGTGACTCTAGCTTGTCATGCACACAAATCTTCATCCACTCATTTGCCAGTTTATTAGGTACACCTAGCTAAAACTAATGCAGTCTTATCCAACAGTCGTGCAATAAATCCTCCCTTCATGAAGGTTTAAATGTTCAGTTTTTGTTCAAACTGTTTAAAGTTGAACTTTATGGTCATTTTGGAGGCTGTAGTTTGTAGGTGCTGTTGAACTGTATTAAGTTATAAAGAGAGAAATAAACACCTGTCAGTATAACGCAATACAATTCAACAGCACCACAAGCCACAGCCTCCAAAATAATCGTTTTCTTTGAGCTGCTAAAGTAAAATACCGGAATTTTCCTTTAATAACAGGCCAACTGGGGTTATTTACATCAAAGGATAGTTTCAGCATTGTTCAAGTATGTCTTAAAACAACAGTCAGACACCCATATGTACACTGAAACAGGTTTTTCTTGCTCTCTTGCATTCCTCCTGTTCATACTGGATATTTAAAGGTCCGTTCCTAAAGCCATTCTAATGTAGGTGATGGGAGACTAAATCCACAGTCCTCGTTTTGTGCAAAAATGTACTCAAAGGTTTATATGCTAATATGCTAAAAGCTATGATGAGGCTTCAGCAGTCTGAGTTAGACAAATCAAGTGGATATCTTCCAAAGTTACAGTCTCCTTAGTATAAAATATGTATCTATCCTTCCACTGCAGCTCAACAGGGAAACACGAAGAGGGACTTTTGTACTAAAAAGACTTTAACTTGATTTGGAGGCATCATATAAGCTTCAGATAACCTGTTTAAATGTACATATGGGCACCTGGCTATTGTTTTAAGACACACTTGAGAAATTGTGAACCTAAACTGTTCACTGCATTCCCATTTTAGCCGACAGGTGAGTCGCAGGATGTCATACCTGCAGGTTCTCCAGCATCATCTTATCCAGAGCCTGGATGAAGTCCTCGTCCTCAGCGCAGGCCACGTGCTTCAGGCCACCGCCACGGATGGTAACCTCCTGCATACAGGCAGCAAATGTAACATGACCAAATGTACCAGTCTTTCAATAAACACCTCTTTCTATTCATTAAATCTTTGTTTTCTTACAGTAAATTTAAAATACTCTCACTTGCTGCCACAACCGAGTTTAGGATGCAGAGACCGATTAATGACAGCGTGCTCAAAAACACTGGTCTCTAAATGTAAGGGTTGACATTCACCATCACTCATTTTAGATTTATAGGTTTATCACTGACTATTTCTTATCTACAGCTCTTCATATGGACGTGTTTGATCTTACATTGTTCTCCTCGTCGGTCTCATTTTCTTTATTGGAGTCGGTCAGGTAGTCTGTGTTCTCTTCTTCCTCTTCCTCCCTCTCCTCCTCTTCGTTCTCTGACCCTTCCTGTGAGGGAAAAAAAAAAGCATCTAGTTAACTGACAGAGAATTCAGCCAATAAGACTGATGAACATATGATTCTGGGTTTGATATTGTAGGATATCGCAAAACAGGAAGTAGAATTAGAAGAAGACAGAATTGATATAATATTTCTTATTATGGCACTGGTTTTATGTTATGTTATGTTTGTTATACTGTGAATATGGAAAATTAATAAACAGAAATTTCAATAGACGTTCAGTTGTCAAGTTATTCTGAACGTGAAGTGATCAGTCACTAATCAGTTTTGGAAAGTTAGGTTCATCATCAACAAACTGACTCACATCCTCTTCCTGTTCGTTCATTTCACTCTCGTTGCCCGACTGCTCCTCGGTCTCAGCACCGCCCTCCTCGTCGTCATCGCCGTCGTCGTCTTCCTCATAGAGGCCCTCCCCCTCGCTCATGGCGCTGGAGCGACCGTCCTTCTCCATGGCCAAACCTTTATGAAAACACACAGTACGACACATGAACACACAAGACGAGGACAGTTTTTTATTTTGTTGAGAAAATCAGGAAAAATTCATGTCTAGGACACAAAATATTCCGCGGAGAAAATGATTTAGAAACAGTAATCAGATTACACACAGGTGGTTATGACAGATTGTATCGTAAAGACAAACCCAACCCGGGAGAGCAGCTTTCCTCAAACAAAAACTTCACTTATAAATAAATCAAATATTCAGGAGGGAATAATTGTTTCATTAGTGTGTTCTTCTGTGTTACCTGGACAGTAAGTGCAATTATTTACGGAGCCTAATTATGCAATTGTGATGACAGCAAAGAAATGAAGTCAGGCAGGCGGCCTGAAGCTGAAGATCAGGTTTTGTGTGACTCGGGGACTGAGGAATGCCTGATCCTGGTTAAAGTATGAAAGGTAAAACAATGGCTCCACTGTTTAGCTTAGGGGCCTCCATCAGCCTCATCAATCACTTTGTCTCCTACATTAACACACATACACATGACCACAAGCATAAAAGTTCAGACACACACACACAAACAAACATCAGTGGTGGTGAAAAGTAACTAAGTACAATTACTAAAGTAATGTAATCATTAGTAGTAAAACTAGCTAACTGTATATAAAGTAGATAAAACTAGCTCCACCTCGAGCAGCTACAACAGTAAAATGCTGCTCTAACACTGATGCATCAATATTAACAATCTAATAATGTCATAAATAATAATATATCATTCACAGGGGACATTTTACTGCAGAATATGGGCTTTTGATACTTTAAGGACATTTTCCTAATAAAACTTTTGAATGCAGGACTTTTACTTGTAATGGAGTATTTTTACATTGTTCTTCTACTTCCGTAAAGGATCTGCGTACTGTCACGGCCTGCAGTCAGTCACCCAGTGTCACTCTCTCAGAGGGTGGCGCTGGTGTTTACATTTTTCCCTGCACATTCCAAGTCAACACCTTGAAACTGTTAAACAAAGCCAGTGTTCCTGTGATGCTATCAGGCTGAGCTGTGCAGCTGCGGAGTGAGAAACACCTGCCACACGGACGTTTCCTTCTTCCTCCTCTCACTCCTTTGTTGCATTCCTGAAAATTCACATTACACTCTGCGGCAGAGCTCACATCTATGTATTCATTACAGGCTGAAAGAGTTGCTTGTCGCTGTAATAATTTCTAATTATCCTCAGGTCCCCTTCTGGATCGAGTCTCTCTCTATTTTGAAAATGAATTCTGAACGCTGGGTTCCAAAAGGTTAAAAATAAACTCTGGATGCAATGGACGTCACTCATTTTAATCCATAATTGTCACTCCTAAAAAATCTGTATTGACTGGATCCTTCGAGTGACCGTATGTGTTAGGTATGTGTGTGTGTTTCGATGAACTCGTCTGACAGATTTTAGAGCGAGGAGTGATGCAGCACAATCGTCCTCCTACACACCAGGGAATGCTGCTCAGCCGGGACGACAGAGAGCGGCTCAACCAGCGCGACTGGCTGCCGCACAATCACTCGCATCCTGTACACTTACGCAGTACTTACGTGCCGGATTCGGCATTCACCTTTAGATATGCTCCTACCTAGTTTGACGAGCACCTCCCTCTCCAGGTCGGTGACCTGTTTGGTGGCCTCCTCCAGGGAGCAGCTGAGCCTCATCTTGGGCCTGAGCAGCTCCAGGGTGTCGCTGATCATGTAATCGATGTCGATGGGGAACGGGTGGTCCTTGGTCCAAATATCAACGCTCTTTTTCCACCAGATGTACCGCTGCAGACACACAAAATATACATATTTTCTTATTTATTTGACCAGAAAGTCTCTTGAAATACATCATCACTGAGGTGAGCGAGACCTGTGACCTTCATGTTGTTCATCTTTTGACCTGTACCTGGAAATCTTATCAAATTACTGCATCCAGTAATTATCAGGTACTTGGCTTTTCTCTCACCTTCTTTAAAGACTGAAAAAACTATCAGAGGTCAACAGAAGCACCTGGCAATTGAACAAAAATATACAGCATCTAAATAATGTCAGGCTTTAGGCACTTGGCCCATTTTAAAGACTGTAAAATGTTAATAGCAACAAGCACTAATACAAAATAACCCTGCGGTTGCACTTTACGATGGTCACATGATATGGTGTAACACTGGCATCTAATTGTATTACTACTACTACATGTACTGTAAAGTTGCATCTTATAGGAAGCTTACTTCGCCACTAATTTGGAACCACAGCTCTGTATATACTGCCCTCATAAACTTTCTGCTAACAATCCCACAATGCAATGCGTTGCATTTCATAAATGTGAAAATGTCCGTTGTGTGAGTGTCCGAAATCTCAGTTTACTGCTCACTACAGATGAACTTCTACTAGACTACAGGTGTGTTAGGAGCAGACATGCCTGGAAGTAGATGAGGAAGCAGTCCAGCTTCCTCTTGCTGGAGCCCCGGTCAAAATACTGGCCGCAAGTATCAAGCAAGGTGCAGACCAGGCGGATGCGGAACAGGTGCTCTGGAGGGTCCAGCGAGCTGGGGCTGCCATCCTGATTGATCCCAAAGGAGATGAACGAGAAGAGGGTGCGGAAAATGACGGCAGACTCCACCATGCGGTAGTTGTAGAGCTCGCCCAGGAACTTGGCGCTGCTGATCCGACGCTGGTTGAACTTGGGCTGGTTGACCTGCGAATGGAAAGAGGTGGAAAAAGTATTCAGATCCTATGCTTAAGTAAAAGTAGAGCCGTACAAATCTGGAGATTCTGGTGTTCTGGTGCGATTATTTGCCTCCATCCGAATCCAAAGTTTAAATAAATTTGGATCCAAATGTTTCATCAAAGTTTTTATGTCTTATTGTCTACATATTAGAAAAGCTTTCCCACTTGGCCAAGAATAAAATTTTTAATTCTCTTGCTTACTTAACTCTAGCTGACCTCTGGCTGGTTGGACTGATTTTGGGATCAGCAAGGGGGTCAACATGGTTTCTAACATGCTCCAATTTTTGCACAAGTGTTGTGCAAAACCACACGACTTTCAGCTCAGGATGGAGCCAGATGGCATTCTCACGTGTCCTGCAACATGTAGCAGTGTTCTTCACACTAATGACAGTAACAACATGGGTTTCCTCTTCAGTCAGCCAACTGTCAATAAAGATTAGCACCTTGTTTGGCTTGTGTTCCTGTCTTCTCAACAGTGCAGAAACAAACCTATCCAATTCAATCCGTTTATCTATTGGCAGTAATACACAAGCATTACTACGTCAGAGTATCGCTACATGTTTTCAGCCGTACAGTTTTTCCTCCTCTTACCTCCATGCCCAGCCGGATGTCCTCCAGCACCCCGTCCACCACGTGGATGCCCACGTCCTCCTGGTAGGCCACCAGGCCGGCCAGCAGGTTGGCCACACAGTGGATGCTGTTGTACTTGACGTTCCAGATGTTGACCATGCAGCAGATCAGGTAGCTCTTGACCTCGGGGTCTTGCCAGGGCAGCTTGCGCATCTGCCTCAGTACCTTCTCCGTGGTGACCTTGGACAGGTCCTTGTAGAGCAGCTTGCGGATGTACTCCTGGAGCGGTGGCCTCTTCTTCTTCACCGTCTTCTCCACGGGTGGGGGGTTGCAGTAGTAGTAGGCGTTCTCCACCATCGTCACATAGCGGGCGTCCAGATGCTGTGCCTGCTTTTTACGCATCATTTGCTCCTGGAGCCAGACAGGATTTGACCACATATCAGCTGTTTACATTAAGACTACGACAAAAATCTTAATATGTCCTTATAGTGTCACTATTATGTATTAAGTATAGACCGGCCGATACTGGATTTTTGAGGCTGATACTGATGCTGATATTTGGGAGTTTAAAAGAATCTGATGACAATACAGTACATTTTTATTTTAACATAAACACATCGATAATAATAATAACAATCTCGATACGGATCCTTTAGACGGATCCCTGTCAGTCCTCTCTCGGGGGCAAACTCTGTCATGGAGAAACTGTTTCTAAACTACCTCAAACCTTCTTTGGCATCAAGTGGATTACAAAATAATAGCTCCTCAAACAGACTTGGTCTGATCAAATCATCGTGTCCCCTCGCCATTATGTTCCAACATTTTCCCCAGTTAGCTCTATTTTCCTTTCCTGTATCGTAATAGTGTCTTCTGCTTTAACCTAATTTATCTACTGTGATGATGATGATGATGATGTGTACTAACCAGCAAGACGCTGGTACGCAGGTGAGAGTCGGGGGATCTGAAGAGGAAGCGGCCGCAGGTCTCCAGCAGTGTGCAGGCCATCTCTATATGGTGATGGGTGAAATCAGACAGCAGCATCTGTTGGGCCACACACACGCACACACACACACGCACACGCACACACACACACACTTTTAATATTTTTGTTTAAAAGCCCTGAGATTCAGTTACAGGTTTGTGTGTGTTATGCAAACCCATCAGGAAACCAAACACACACACACACACACTGACTGTTATCCTGTTAAAACACACACATCGATCAGCTCAGAGAAAACGAAGCCTCAGATTTTTCACCCACCTTGAGACAATGAAGCGTGTCCGTCTTTGAGAACATCTTGAACTTGGTCAGTTCGCCGATGAATCGGACGGTTTTATTTTTTGTCTCGATGTTGATCTGGTCCTTCTTCCGAATCTACAGTACAAACATTAGCACAACACACTTGTACTTCATATATAGAGAAAAAAAACGTAGAGTCCTCCTTGTTTACTTCTGCAGACTTTGTGATCCCCTGAAGTATTTGATTATAAGTGTCAGTGTATTTTAAGTTTAATACATTTGTTTCAGACCCAAATTGGTTTGAGCTAGTCCCAATAAAACTCAGTATATTATTCAATAGTCGCGACCTACATGAAACCTGAAGTCTCCCTTCAGCATGGAGCACAGGTCCTCGGCCACGTCTGACATGCAGGGATGAAGAGTTGCCACCAGGCGAGAGTAGAAGGGCAGAAGATCCAACCTGCAAGAGGAGAAAGAGTCAGTACTCAGCTGAGCTTCAGACCATAAAGTATGATGATGGCACCCCCAGGTGGTGTTTGAAGGTATAGGATTTACCTCTGCCTGGGGACAGTAAAGAGGGCTCGGACAAGCTTCCTCCTGTTGGATTTGGTGTTCATGTTCATGCAGAAGTCCATGGCAGCCTGCGGGAGTCAACACATTAATTTAAAAATACAAAATTCTTTACTTTAAACTCTCAGCAATCTGCCAGTACTCATTTGTTACTCTGTATTATACGTTAGAGCTAATCATCTTGCAGAGATCAGGTGGAAACATGTCTAAAATACTTCCACAAGATCATGTTGTTGTTTATATCAAGTCATATCAACACATGACGCAGTCATTCTTGTTTGTTTCTCATCACCTTGTCTATGAGGTCTCTGTTGACACAGTTGGGGAGCTGCTGGATGAAGGCGTCCACGATTAGCTTCAAGTGGGACCCTGTGTTGGCCTCTTCATCCTCTTGTTCTTCACATACAAAAATAAAGGTTTATAAAAATCCACTTCATGCAGCAAAAAACTAACAATAACCAGACAATAAAGAGTTTCAGAAGAACACTAATTAATTTTATAATGAAAGGCTAATTTCTCTCATCTGAATTTAGAGTTTTCTCCATGTTATTCTGGTGCCAGCAGCAGGTGTGCATTAGGTTATGGAAACGTTGCTAGTCTGACCTAAAAAGACTGCCATTGTGACTTTTACCGAAAGGCGAGTGTTTCTAACAGACATGAGATCAACATGTAAAGTTACATATTGAAGTACAGAGGTGTGTTTCTGAAAGGGGCTCGTGTTTACCTTGCTCATCCAGCAGTTTTTTGGCCAGTTCTTCATTTTCTGCCTCATCTGGTCCCTCCAGTTCTAGAGGTTCATCTGTGATGTCCAGAGCCTCCAGCTCCAGCTCCAGCTCCTCTGTGGTGCTGGCCACGTCCTTCCCCTCTCTGCCATCTGAACCAGACAGCAACAGCAGCACCGTCAGAACAAAATTCGGTGCGAATCTCTTTCTTCATCTGTTTGTCAATTTATTAAACATACCTTTGGCATCGTCCTTGTCTTTGCCCTGGCTGCTCTTCTCGTTGTCCTTGAAGAGGATGGCAGGGACGAAGGCCTTCAGGTCCACCAAGTTCTCGTAGAAGTTACGAGCGTCTTCATCTTCCCAGATCCCTCCCTCCAGGTCGTACTCTCCAGGCTTACCAGGGGTGAAAATGTCAATGCCGGGGCCGTGCTCTGAGAGAGCAGAGAGAAGACACACATGTTCACCTCACAGGAGATTTGACTTCATTTAAAATAAAAACAATTATCTTGCATCCTTAAAAGAGCACTTTTATTTTAACTATTATTCTGGAAAAGAAAGGCAACACACCCTCTTGCACAGTCTTGTCCTGAGGCAGCTCTGGCATGTTTTCATCGAGCAGATCAGCCAGGGACTGAGTGTTGGCCAGCAGCTTCTGGTAGGAAGTGGCAAACTCTTCATACTGCTTGTGCCTGTCCTCACTCAGCTCCCCTTTGGAATGTAGGATACGCCTGAAGAGGAGACGTGAACAACAAAAAGTGACCAAGGAGCACTTTTGCCTGTGGAAAAATAAGCTGAAAACGTTAACTGTGGTCAGGCACTCACCTGTTCTGCCTCTCAGTGTTCTGCAGCTCCCGGTGGTCCTTCTTCAGGTGTTTGGTGAGTGATGTGAAGTACTCCCGTAGGAGGTTCTGGAAGGGCTGCTGTTTCTCCGTGCTGATGATCTCGCTCGGAGGGAAGGCCAAGCCGAACTTCTCAGCAGCCAGCTTCACCTTGCGGGGCATCAAACCGGCAATGTCATCCCCACAGTGCTTACAGAAGCTGATTACCACCGACACATGAGTGTGTGTCTCCCGGTCGGTGCCAATAATGTTCTTCAGCTGCTCGTAAATGAGCGAAAGGCCCTCTTTGTCTGTGAAGAGGCCGACAATGGTTAGCTCGGCAATAAAGCGCAGGTCTGTGCGCAGCTTGCTCACGTTGGGCGCCTTGTCCTCCTTCCTCGCTTCAAAGTGCTTCTTCCACGCCTGTAACAGTAATGGAGCAAACTCAGCGTACCGTTGGTGGAAGAGGGAGCACAGATGGACAGCGCAGCCCACATCAGAGATCTTCAGCTTGGCCTCCACGACGGAGCTCACGGCCTCGCCGATGTACTTGCTGAGGTTCAGTGAGCCAAAGTCATTGGAGAGCGAGTCTCGCTGCTGTTCAGTGAGTGTACGAAGCTTCTTGACAAAGGCAGTGTTCTTTTTAAGGCTGGAGTCCAGTCGGCTGAAGAAGGCCTCTTCGGGTCGACCCTCTTGGGCGTTCTGGTTCTTGCTGCGGAGTTCCTTTCTGCAGTGATGGCGCTCCCAGGCCTCCTGATGCAGCTGATGCCCCTCCTCCTTCTCCCTGCAGAGATGAGGTAAAATGGAGAGAGAGACACGGTGAAAGCGATACAACAGTAAAAGAGAGGGCGCCTGCATTTCGGTTGGCTTTCTTGAGGGTCATGTAATTGGTACGCAGGCTGTCTGGACGCAGGAAACATAAAGCTGACGTATTGCAACAGTAAATGCATCACTTCCTTTTAGGGCCTTTTTCTGACAAGGCATATACATCCTGATGTGAACATGCTGTCCAACATTAAACAACAATTAATTTTCACGTAAAAAATATTTCAGGTTTGCAAAAGTAGATGATGCAAAAGAAGAATTTCATCTGTAAAAGTTGCAAGACATCCAAGTGTCAAGCTAAGACCTTGCTTTCTACAAAGCACACAATTAAGTACATTTAACTTTTTAAGCAGATTTATTTATTTATTAGTTTATAAGCAGATATTGATCATGCTGAATCTGACAGTATGAGTTATGACTATATGAAGAAGGAGTGTGATTTTTGACGCAAAAGTTCACCATCACTTACTTCAGTAGAGCTGCCTCCTCCTCACGTTGTCTTTTGGCCTCCTCCTCTTGCAGCTTCCTCTCCTCCTCCTCCTGCTGTCTCTTCTCCTCCTCCTCTTTCTTCTTCTGTTCCTCCTCCGCTTTCTGTTTTTCCTCCTCTTTCTTTCTTCGCTCCTTTTCCTCTTTCTTCTTCTTTTCTTCCTCCAGGCGCTTTCTCTTCTCCTCCTTGCCACCGTCTTTTTTACCACTCATTTTGGCCTCGTCTTTTGCTTTGTCTCGAGCAGATGCTGGTCTTCTCTCGCCATCTCTGTCCTTCTCTTTTTCCTTGTTACTGGGGGGGCAAACGTCTTTCTCATCCATGTTTACTGAGCGCTTGCGTTCAGCAGGCATACTGAGGAAAGACATAAAGTTAAGGCATCTGTATGAATAAATATTCTGTCTGTTGCAGAATAGAAAACCTTTTTAACCTTCTTCCCAATTTTCACCTCTTTATCCAAATCCAAACAAAGCTCAGTCAATATCCTTGTTGAATTTGTACATTGTGAATCAAAATTTTAAATTCCATTATCAGTTTTATTGGTGTATACTGATGTTTCCGTAAAAAATACATTTTTCTTTCCAATATTTCATATTTTCATTCAAAATAACACGATATTTTGCTTGTTTTACAAAAAGAGAAAGACATCAATCAGCATTAATTACAGCTACATGGATGATGAAATACAGCTTGAGAAATGGGCTACAAAACTTTTCATGCAGCAATCGGAATATTTTTTTACTATACTTGTATTTTTTCTATTCTGCAAATACCTTCAGAATAGCAGTAGGTGATATTTAACGACCTCCTGTTTTTTTAAAGATCGCTGGGTATTTATTTTTTAGAAAAAAATGTGACTCGAATGTAATGATAACAAGAGGCGCAAATTGTGGTTGTTTGCTGACACACACCCACGCAGCTGCTTCGTTGCAGACACCGTTCGATAGCTACCTAGCCCAACAGCTTTACCTTGGTTAGCATGGCAACGTTAGCTCTATTTAATGTTAGTGATATGGCTGATGACTTAGCTTAATCTTAGCCCCGAAGAAGACAGTCCGTTTCATTGTATTGTAAAGATGCTGTAACGTTTTAAATGTGTATTTAAATAAATTTACAAATTCATAACAAAAACACAGTTAGCTTTAGCATCGCTAGCGGCTTTAGCTAGGCCACTTGAATGGACGCACTGAAACCAATGTAAACAAACGTTTTAACCCGTTAAACTGGAAGTTAGTGTGTATTAAGTCGTCATGACGTAAACTTATAATACTATACACCATAAATCCCTGCTTAGCAATTCTCATTTTTGTGTAAATACTGTTGTAAAATGTAAAGGTTTACCTGCTAATTGGAGCAAAACAAACATCGGTCATTAACGTTGGTTTCCGTGTGAACCGCGGAAGGACCCTCACATGTTGCGTCCACAAATGATGCCTTACTGAAAATATCATTATTAATTTATATTGTTATATATTTGACATAGATTGACGTGATTGTATTCTTTAGTTTAGTATTATTGCAGTATTATTTAATCCGCTAATAATTTTATATTTTGGTACATTAAAATTGTGTCACACCGACAGGCAATGCTTACGGCGACTACTCATGTAACAGTTGTCTGCAAGACCAAGACGGTGACAGCTGAAGTTTTTTTTTTAAGTCGCACTAATCGATTTATTTGGCCACTTGGGGGCAGCGTAACAAGTTCTAAACACACAATCTTTCTCAAAAACAATTTAACTAACTATTTTGGCAAATTTCTTTCAGAAATTCATAAATACAAGTGACAAAAACCATAGACGCAGTGGTGGGACGCAAGTAAGTATTTATTTATAGCATTTATTCAAGTACTGTACAGATTTGAGGTACTTTACTTTTTACTTGAGTATTTCCATTTCATGCTACTTTATACTTTGACTCCTCCACAGAGGGAAATGTACTTTTTACTCCACTACATTTATTTGACAGCTTTAGTTACTATGCTTTACACTTAATTTTACATAGAAGACATGCGAGGAGCTTATAAAATATGATGCATTATTATAGATTAAAGTACATACAGAATATAGTTAAAATCAGCTCCACCTCGACCAACTACAGTAAAGTAAAGTAAGTAAAATGCTACTTACACATTACTGCATGAGTAATAATAATCCAATAATTTGATATACATAGTATAACATTAATAGGGCCCATTTTTCTGCATTATGAGTTTACTAATCATATTTTGCTTATAATACAATGTAATTTCACTTATTCAATGCAGGACTTTCACTTGTAGTGGAGTATTATTATATTGCAGTATTGCCATTTTTACTAAAGTAGAGATGTGAATACTTTCTCCATTACTGACTATGTGTACCAGTAGTAGTAGTAGTAAAAATAAAAGTATTGGTAGTATTTGAATGAGAATTGTACATGTGGTTATTTTAACAAAATTGGGGACTGTAACTTTAACCAAAAAACTAAGCTGCTACACTGATCTAATTTATTAAAGTGGTAAATCAAACCAAACTGAACCCATGTAATTTAACTGAAATTAAAACATTTTAAAGTAAACTGGAGCTTCAGTGGAAACAGAATGGAGTCTTTGTGAGGTTGTTTCACTGCAGCTCTCAGATTTTCCTCCTCAGGAGAATACAGATATTTTTTAAACACACACTCTTTCCAACTCATTCATTCATCTGAAATATCCTCCCAGCACAACCACCGTGTGTGTGTGTGTGTGTGTGAACAAGGGTTGCTGTTGTAGCTTTATTGACACAGTGTTAATGACACACACACACACACACACACACAGTCACACATACGGTGGTACTGAGAGCTCAGCTCAGAGCCACAGGAAAGCTACACAGAAGAGCTGTTCACAGGAAAACAACATCTTAGGTGTAGTTATAATAAATGAGACCATGTTCAAATGCAGGTTTACTGACTTACTGTTACACTTTAACTCAAGGAAAGAGGTTTAGAGCCTGTAGCCACCTGACAGCCCTGAACATGGCACATCTACAGTGGTGGAAATTAACTAAGTACATTACTACTTACTTTCCATTCTCCACTATACTTCATACTTCTACTCCACTACATTTCAGAGGGAAATATTGTACTTTTTACTTCAATACATTTATTTGGGTTTATTTAAATAAGAGGTAAAACTCTCCAATATTTCACAAAAAATACAAAGATTAGAGAAAAATCCAAAAAATTAATCCAAATGTCTGTAACAGAACTGTTTCTTCTTCTTTCCTCTCCCATAAATCATCTAATGACCCCTCAGATTTATGTTGTGACTCTTTGGAGGGGCCTGACCCCTAAGTTGGGCACCATTCAACTAAACTACCAATCTGTATATAAAGTAGTGAAAACTACTGTAGCTCCACCTCGAGCAGCTACAACAGTTAAATATTTTTTGTTCAATGATTTGATACTTTAAGTAGATTTTGCTGATAATACTTGTAATAATAATAATAATACTACTGCTTTTACTTTGAATGCAGGACATTTACATATAATGAACTATTTTTAAATTAATGTATTGGTACTTAACTCTCCACAACCTGTCAATAAGCAGAGAAACAAATCAAACAGCTGTGAAGTCACTAAATCAGTTTTTATTCAGCAGACTGAATACGTTCAACAACAGTAAAGTGAAATGACAACAGTGAAAGCTACCGAGCGCGCTCTGTTTGAGTCTGTCATGCTGCGGTCAGACTGGCGAGGCAGCAGCACATCACAGACACAAATAATGTGATTGGAGCTTTATTTCAGCAGTAAAACAACTGATTGTAGTTAATATTTCTAAATATATTTGAGCTTTGACCTCCACACCGCCTGCCTGACCCTCACAACCTGTGATCTTGTCCACGTTCCCGCTGCACTGTGACCAAAACAATGGATCAGACCGCCTCCTGGAGGTATGCACCTGAAATGGTTTCTCAAAAGGGGAAGAAAAAAAAAAGTTAAAATCAGTAAATCCCAGCTAGGTGGGCGTGATGACGATCCTCATCACAGTGACAGTCAACAAAATCAAACATGTTCTGTCAAAAACAGCTACAAATAAAAGTAAAATTAAGAAAAAAATAAATTAAACTAACACTGAATGAGACTATAAGAGCAGCTTGAAACTAGAAACTGAAATGCTGTAGACGTTAAACACTCTAAAAACCTATTTAATCACTGACAACAAAAAGAGATTGTGAACCAACATTGTTGCTGTTTCTGCTGTTTGATTGATCAGGGAACAGTTCTGTTTAAAGGCTCAGTCACACCAACATTTAAAACAAATCAGTCCATTCCAGTAAGTAAACCCATGTTAAATCCAAATTTGTAATTAGGCTCAACACTTGTAATATAAAATACTGATTGGTTGTCAGGTTGAAATCGTGTATGTGGACAGCTTGAAAATAGCTGGACTAGTCAGTGTCAAAATATATTAAAGGATAGATTTGTGTGTGTAAATTACCATGGTTTAAACCAAACACAGAAACACAGCCCGTCTTTTTCCCTTTGAACAAGTGGCCATAGTGTAATAATACAGTGGGCAGTTCATTATTGTCTTTGTGTGGACGTTCTCAATGTTGCAGCCGAGCAGTTCCTTTAAAGTGAAAACATTTTTATTAAATGACAAATCCCTTATAGACAGGACCTGATAGAAGTTGAGAATCCCAGGTAGCTTTAGAATCTGTCCTTTAACTCTGCCCACCATATGATGACAAACCTGTAGTCACCTTTTGATTAGCTGCTAGGAAACCACACCCACCGAGTGTGTCAAAGGTCATTCAGTCCACCAACACAAACATGCCACAAACAGCATAAACGTCTGGGAAGAAATGAAGCTGAATTTGACCTCCTGAATCTGTCGGTGTAAAAGCTTTAGATGAAAACAAAGATGTTATTGTCTGTTTTCAGTTTCATTAAGTTAACACAGCTTTTCATTTTCATTTCAGCAGCTGAAAAAGTCAGAAAGTCAGAGCTGCCGATGTGATGAGCTTCAGTTTCCCTTAAAAACATGAAACATCAGGGTTGTTGAGCAAAGAACCAATGGGAAGAGCATGAAGAGCAGAGGATGTGTTGACACGTTGTACACATTTAATCCTGTCCAGGAACCACGATGACATTCTTTACTCTCCTACAAAAATACTCATAATAAAATAAAAAATATATATAAAGAGGTCTCTGCAGCCGGTCACACTGTGGACAGCCAACGGCTGGAGTCCGTGCAGTTGATTGTCAGGTAAGTCAGCCTATGGTCTTTGAGCCAGGCGGCTCTTCCCCTCCTCCTGTTCAGCCAGCTTGATGTGAGTGTAAGACAGGATGCCTGCCAGAGTACACAGGATCCCCAACGCCTGAGTGTGAGACGGGAGGACACAAAGACACGTAGGGAAAATGAGAAAATGATTGTGGGATTGGAGCCAGAAGGTTGCAGATTTGAATCATCAGAGCAGCGCAGTAAGACTCACCTGGTTGAGTGACAGCGGGTCATGGAAGAGCAGGTATCCTCCAATCAGAGTAATGCAGAATTTAAAATGACCAAACATGTTGTAGCTGCAAACCACAGTCAGGAGAACAACAACATATATGAAACACATCTAAAATAATTTCCCAAAGACCTCCAGGAACCTAAAAATCCTTTCAAGAACACCTGAAACCTCCTCAAGAAGACCGAGACTACCTCAAATAGACCAGAAACCCCTTCAGCAAAAATTGAAATCTCCTCACAAAGCCTCCAGACCTCACCAATAAAACCAAAGACCCTGTCAAAAAACACTGGAAACATTCTCCTGAAGTTCTGAAACCCTTTCAGAGTGACCAGAAGGCTTCTCACAAAGCTCCCCCGAGTTCTGAAATCCATTTTAAAAGACCATAAAGAGCCCTAAAATCTTCCTAAGAACACCTGAAACCTCCTCATAAATCCATGAAACCCCTTAAAACCCCACAAGCCCAACAAAGTCCTTCAAGAAGACCTCACAACTGCCCAAAAGAACCTGGAACCTTACAGTCCTGTAAAACCCCCTCCTGGACCCTTAGAGCCCTGCTAAACCCCCCTGAAAGACCCTTCGGATCCCTAGAGGTCTTTTTGGGCTGCCATGTTTTTGAGGATACGTGACAGCTGAGGTGTTTCCAATGATCCAGTAGATGGATAGGTTGACCAGGAACGCCACCACACCCGAGAACAGCACTGTCGCCTAGGCAACAAGAAGAACACACTGTTACCCCAGCAGCATGACAATGTACAAAATCAGGGCCTTCACAATAAAAGCCTGGAGACAGTTGCACCAGCTGTTCGTGAGTTCAAACTTAGCCTAGCCTAAAACGCTATTAAACATTATCGTGATGCTGCAGTTGACTTCCTTGTTTACATTGCCGAATGCTTTCTGATTGGACGCTGCCACAGATGTTACTTAGTAACCAATTTACACATTACTAAAGGTTTTTCTATCCAAGACATCTTTTGCGTTTGACCCAATTTAGTAACTTGCTAGTTTGAAGTTATTCGTTTCTAAGAACTTAGGAAGGAATTTACGCGCAAACTTAGAGATGGATTTACGAACAGCTGATGTAACCCAGTCCTGTTGTGTGTGTGTGTGTGTGTGTGTGTGCTGTTGAGTCTGACCAGAGCAGGCAGAGACCAGGGTCCAAATATTCCTCCGTCTCCAGTCAGCGGCTCAAACAGAGGAACAACGCAGAGCAGGAAGCTCGATGACAGAGGAGCCTGACAGGACAGTCACTCTGTTAGCATTACTGTCATTACGTATTAATATAACATTGCTACTACTACACTCACAGTATTAATGTTTAGGGAAGCCTTGAGCTGATCTGCATCTGACCTGTATCAGAACCAACGAAGGCGTACTTGATTTGTTTTGTATTGGCAAATTTGCAGCCTTTTGTATATTTTACCCCATCTGTCTAAACGAGCTGTCATTTAAGACATTTAAAGGCATTAGGGCTGGATCAAGTCAGGTCTCAGGTCAAAATCAACAAGTCCCAAGTCAAGGCCAACAAGTCCCAAGTCAAGCCCCAAATGAAAAGGAACAAGTCCCAAATCAAGTCCCAGGTCAAGTTAAGGCCAACCAGGCCTAAGTCAAGTCACAAATAAAGAAACCAGTCCCAAATCAAGTCCCAAGTAAAGACCAACGAGTCCCAAGTGAAGGGGAACAAGTCCCAAGTCAAGTCCCAGGTCAAGGCCAACAAGCCCAAGTCAAGTCCCAAATGAAAAAAAAAGTAATGACCAACAAGTCCCAAATCAAGTTCTAGGCCAAAACCAAAAAGTCAAGACCAGTAAGTAATAAACAGTTGTATCAGAAAACTAATGCAAGCATGACCATAAGGCAGAGTGCAGCAGAAAAAAACGGATAAGACTCTCCATCAGAAGATATCGAGTATTAATTGACCCTTTTACTGTTACAGTCACAGTATTAATTGTTGTTTCAGTGATATTATCAACATCAAATTCTAAAGCAGTACTACTACGGTTCATACCTGATAGTACAGAAGCTGCATGGAGTTCACCTGGAGCTCATGTTGTTTGGCCCCCACCCACTGAGAGGGAGAGAGAGACAGGCAGGCAGAGAGGGACAGGGGGAGAGAGACAGACAGACGGGGGGAGAGATAGACAGGCAGAGACAGACAGGGGGAGAGAGATAGAGATTTATTTTATTTCTGTCAATTTCACAGAAAGCACTTTGTCTTTCCTGTTTCTAAGACGTTTTATTTCAGTGTGTATATTTACTCACCACTTGGTAAAGCGATGTCACCAGAACACCCAGCGAGGCAAACGTTGTACCCAGCAGGTTGAACCGCACGTCATAGTACGAGTTCAATATTACCCCCAATGTTATGGGCACCTGGAGAAACAGACCGGTAGAAGTTACAGGGCAACTCAAGACAGTTGTAGGACTACTATGTTGGTCGAGTGAGTTTTTATGACTTTATTTACTTTTTACAAGTTGGAATCTCGTATGACATGAACGCAATTCCTTAATAAATGACATTTAAAAATAATTAAACCTGAACCCAGCCCAAAGCCGACCCAAAACGCGATACTTTGTCAGGACCCGTCCAGTTTGGGTTGGGTAGCAGAACTCTAGAAGACTGGTCACAGCTTTAGCTACGTTCAGATTGCTTAAACTCTCCTTACCAGTGTCAGTTTAATCTTGGTGGAGAAGGTCTTCTTGTAGTAGGTGGTCTGGATGAGGATGATGACGGGTGTGGTCATGGCTTTAGCCAGCTGGTACGTTCCAATTGAGTTGTTCTGCAGGGAAAGGTTGGTGAAGGCCACGAACCCACAGAAGCTCAGAGCCAGCCACACAATCCTGCGAATCGGGAGGCTTTTTGGAGCGAAAATGTCCATTTTTTGGCAAATGTAGAGTCCCAGCCAGGTGACCACAAAGTGAACGAGGGTCAAGGTCATGTTGGGGAAGCCATAGTGTATGTAGATCCACTTGTTGATAAAGACAATGCAGATGGAGGACAGCAAGTTGACCAGCAGGCCGGCGATGATGCGCCTGTTGGCTGATACACTAAACAGCATCTCAGCCTTGGTTCTGGAAGTTTCCTAGCTTAGCTTTCCGGGGCCGAGCTTTGTTTATCTTAGCTGAGCTAGCTGTTCACGCTGCAAAAACAGAGAAAGTGAATGTTATAAAAGTCTAAAACTTCTTAACTTCTTCTTAAACTACTTAAGTTCATAAGTACTGTCAGATAAATGTAGTAAAAGTACTCATTATGCATACAATACTGTTTTAATATTATTTATGATGCATTACTGAGTATGCAGCATGTTATAGCTGGTGGATGTGAAGCTAAAATGAACTAGTTTATATATAAATTGGCAGTGGTGGAAAGTAACTAAGTACATTTACTCTAAAGTACAAATTTGAGGTACTTGTACTTGAGTATTCCATTTTATGCTACTTTATACTTTTACTTCACTACATTTACAGCTTTAGTTACAAGTTACTTTGCAAATTCAGATTTTATATACAAAACGTATGATCAGTTTATAAAATAAAACAGTTTATAAAGCAGTGTGTATTTGCTTCACCTCCACCAGCTATAATATACTGAATAAGAGTAAAAAATACAATAATATAATAATTAAACACTGAAATGGGTAATTTTGCTGCGTTTTACTTTTGATAGTTTAACTACTATTTGCTGACAACACTTGTATACTTGCTGTCAAATAACTATAGCCTCTAAAATGTAATGGAGTAACGCTAAGTATAAAGTAGCCAAGCATAAAACGGTAGTACTCAAGTACCTCAAATTTATACTTACGTACAGTATTTAAGTAAACGTACTTCATTACGTTCCACCACTGTTAAATAACTCTTAATAACACAGGTAAGACAACAGTTTGGTTGGCGGTTTGTAACGGTTGACGGTAAAATAGCGGTTTTTTTTAATGAAGTTTGGCGTGACCCTCTGAACACTGACTGGCTTTAACTTTAAGTCACTGCCAATAATATAGAACTAATGCAGGCTAAAGCATTACATTACTATCTGACTGTCTGTCTGTCTGTCTGTCTGTCTGTCTGTCTGTCATTCTGCCACGCAATAAGAAAAGTTTACCTGGCGTCTCCATCTTTCCATCCGTCTCCCTGCTTCTCCCCTCTGTTTCTGTCTCTGCCTGTCTCGCTCCGCCCGAATACAAAACACCCCGTGAGTTACCGGGCTGTGCGTGCGTCTCTCCCCGGCAGTCAGAACTCCGGTACCGGCCTTTGCACTGAGGAATCCCCGCAAGTGTACTGGTTGATTCTCTTCCCTGATCTCCTGCTGAGTACAGCCGTGATTTCTGGTGCTTCGCCCTGAGTGTTCCTGTTTCCTCAGTGTTTTAACGTCGTTTAACGTGCTTGTGTTGAGCAACAGCGGCTTCTAGCGGACTGGAGGATAGAGGGGTCCAGTAACTCACTCCACACAGAAAACTGTGAGCTAACTATGATTTAGTTAACATTTAATCTACATTGTTATTGACAGTTAATATTCTCCTAGAAAGATGCAAGAAATCAATCAAACATAAGGAAGTAAAGGATATGTTTATCTATTATAAAGTATGACTTCTCTATCATTGAAAACTAGTCTAATCTAGTCTGCCAGAAATTCTAAATAATAATAATAATAAGAAAACATACAATTTAGTGAGATTTTTGTTTTTCTTTATTTGTTATTAATACTATAATTTAATTATTACTGTATTTACCTAATCCAGGGGCAATATCTCATACTACATACTCCGGTACAGTAGATGGAGGTATGCACAACCCGCCATAAAACCAAAAGAAGAAGAAGAAGAAGAAGAAGAAAACACACGAAGAAGAAGCCCGTTAAGCCTCGTGAAGCGGGAATTGACAGCCCACTACCATGGACTGGTAAAATACATTTTATAAGTTTTCTTCTACACCTCTAACGTTATATTTGTAGTTCTATATGTGAACCGTTAGCTTGTTATTTAGCCGGCTAGTCTGCGTCAGGTTACTTTACAGTGCTAGCTGGGGCTAAGGATGTGCAGCCGTTCATAATCAGTGCTGATGCTAACCGGCTAAGTACTGGTTTGTATACTGTTGACATTATAGACTGTATGTTTAACCAGAGCTGCTAATAACGTCGCTCACAGTCGGTAACTGGAGTTAACTACAGTAGGTGCTAGTTACTGAGTGACCAAAGGTGAAATTAAACGCCGTCGCCGCAGAACAAACTAATAACAGCAGTTGTTTATTGTTGTTAGCTAGCAGAACTGCTGGGCAGAAACTTTGTTTTAATGAATACAGTTGGTATAGACCCTTTTCACAGCAGACATTTTGACTTGTCATTAAGCACAGGAGGAATTAATAACATTAATGATGGCTGCATTCCATTTAGGAGAGCCAGTTCCAGGGCTCTGGTATTGTGTATGCTAAAACAATGACATGGCTTGCTGGGACACTGTTCGGGTGTTAATAACTAGATAGTTATATTATTATTACAAGTGCCCTGCTTACAAGCACTTTAAAGACACCAAAAATACTGTTGCAGTGGTGAAACATTTGTCAGACATAAACATAACGAATTACTTTACATTTCAATCAAAAATCAATCAATAAAATATGCCACAATTAAGGTTCCCCTTCTAAAACCCTCAAGTTTTTTTTAATAGTTGTATCTATCCAGAAATCAAAGATATTTTACTGAAACGTTTCATCCTTAAATCATCATTAATGAACAAAAAACATGAGATAGACTTAATCTTCAGTCAGTCTTTTCTCTTCAGGGAGACCACATGGCTGTACGAAAAGACTAACATTACATTTTCATTAATGCAGTGACTTCTACTCTTAAATGAGTACTTGCAGGTTTTAATTTAGCCAAATTAGTATTTTTGAACAGAACAGAATTTCTTTTGTGAGTGCTTAAAAATACTGATGTTAACAAGCCTTTAACAATAAGTTTGATGCTCTTGTCCTAATTTCAAATACTGATTTTAAATGGTTTTGATTGAGCACTTCAGTTTAACTGGTATTACAGTATCAGATTGAGTTGACGCTGAAAATAATTGTTTGTTGCTGCCTTGCTGTCAAGTACCAAAAGTGGTTCGTCAAATTTAGACAGAACTTGATTTAGGCAAAGTGTTTGTACAGCTGCTTTGTGTGAAGACAAAATTAAACACTGATGCAGATAAAAAGACATTTTTATAATTCTGCAATGTGAGGTATCGAACACACACAGAAGCATGGTAAATTGCAGCTTTATGTTCACCTGTTTTCATGTCAAAGTCACATGATACTTTGCACCCATTGGGCAGAATTCAGTACCAGAGGACTCGCTGGAAGAAGTAATATTTGCCGTGTCTGCAAACACAAACACGTATGTACTCATCTTGTCCTCCAGGGGTCAGAGTGAGCTGCTGTCTCCGGTGGTGCGAGAGGACGAGGTGACCGTCGCTGCCCGCAGGAGGAGGAAGAAGGTGGCCTGTATCCTCCAGCTGGAAGAGTGTGGTTGTTGAACTTAAAACTGAATATCTCAAACTGGATGTGGACTATGGTGGGATTAGACAAGTTAGGCTGTTTGAAGGCATCACCTTTTTAAAAATTTTTTTAAAATTTTATACACTATTGACGAATAAAAATAATCATTAGTTATATTCCTAGATGAAATAATGAATGCACAAATACAAAGAAGTATTTCTGGGGGGTGGAAACTTATTTGATGGTGCAGCCCGCATACTTTGTATGAGTAACACTGCATCATTACCAGTATTCATTAATAATAATGTCAGAACTGTCAGTATTGTTGTTTCCCTGACTGTTGGTCTCAGTCCCGTCACCCGGCAGCCCCGTGACCTCCACAGCAACACCAGCCCACTCCCTGCTGAGGAACACTCCTGCTTCACTGTACAGACAGGCTGGTAGGACACGCACACACACACAGACACACAAATCCTGATTCGGACAGTGATATTTCACATCAGCTGATATTAAGATGTTTTATTGATTATCCTCTAATATCAAATATCTCTGTATTTTACTTAATCCCCACTCTCACCTTATGTCTCTCTCTCTCTCAGTAACTCCCAGGGTTCCAGATGTTTCCTCCATTTTGGCTCCAGGAAGTCGAACGCCTCGATACACGCACACACCCAGAAACACGTTCAGCAGTCTGGTGAGACACACACGCACACTCACACTCATCGGACCTCATGCGAGAACATTTTTGTTTGTCATACGACAGGTCTGGACCACTCATACATTTCGTTCCTACCTGAGAGAAAATCCTAAATACGAGAAAGTTGGTGAATGCCAATAGCTGTTATCAATGAATCTATTATTTTCTTGATGAATCGTTTGGTCTATAAAACATTAGAAAACATCACAATATGTGATGACCTCATCAAATGTCTTGGTTTGTTGGACCGATGGTCCAAAACCCCCAAATATAAAATTTTTTATCATGTAAGACCAAGAAAAGTGGCTAATTTTCACATTTGAGAACCTGGAACAAGTTCAAGTCTAGTTTGTACGAGTGGTTCTTGCATGAGTCTCACTCTTATACAACAACTAATCTGTCAATCATGGCATAAAAAGTGAGAAGTTGCATGAAAAATCCCTGATTAACTTAAATCCTTTACTCACTCTAAAATGATGGCATGTGTCTAGAATTTGGATGACAGTGATTGGACCAACAGCATGTACACCTCCCCTGTTTCGGGACTGGACAACACCAGCTTCTTCACAGACGACATCACCAACCTCAGCTCAGCCCTACTAAAGGAGGATGACCCAGGCGAGGCCGGTGAGCGAAACAAATGCACCCAAGCGCACTCTGTTGTTCTGCAGTGTTTGTTTTCAGTTCTCCTGTTAACGCTGTAGTTTTCTTTTATCTTTTCAGTGGCTGCCAGTCTTTTCCCAGAGTTTCTTGGGTCCTTTCTGAAACACTCTTCCTCTGCTGTGTTTGAGTTGCTCGAGGATTACCAGGCACTCTGCCAGGACAAGGTAGGCTTTGGTCTGCTACCAGCACCTCTGAAGCTCACTAATTAACATGTTATAGCTGGAGTCAGGACGTGCTTAGCTTAGCTTAGCATAAAGACTGGAAGCAGGGGGAAACAGCTAGCCTGGCTTTGTCCAAATTTCAAAAATACACCTACCAGAACCTCTAAAGCTCACTAACTAACTAACCGGCTGCTCAGTTGAATTACTCACCTTCTCTCCATCACCATATTTAAGGTGGACGTGCTGCAGTCTGTGGTGCTCAGAGCGGGTCAGAACAGTAAAACAGCAGGAGTCCGCTGGCTGCTGCAGCAGGAGAACTGCTCCTGGAGACTCATCACCTCACTGTACAGGTACCTGCCCGACTGAAGGACCACCTGTCTGTCTGACTGACTGGCTGTCCACTTGTCTCTTGATTGATCACCTGTCTGTTTCTGCAGGGATCGGGTGCAGTTGGCGCTGGAAGATGACATCATGGCAGACATGATTGTGAGTGACAGTTTATGAGACTGCAGGCTGCTGACAGCTAACATTCAAACACACAGACACACACTCTTAAACCTGCAATAACTGATTTTTTTGGTCACCACAAGTTATGAACACAACATTGACATATATGATGAATGTAAGTCCAATATTCTCCCTCTTTTAGCTCTGTTTTTGGTCTCTATTAACTCCCCCTTCTCAAAACAAGTAACATAAATGGTCTACCAATGCTTTTAGCAACCTTGTGTGTGTGTGTGTGTGTGCCTCGATGCACCCATCAAAACACAGTTCAGTTGTTTGGTCTGTATAGATTTTCTTAAATTGAATAATAGTTGATTCCCGAGAGAATTTCACAGTTTGACTCCACACACTGAACACACATTAGGTGCTTTAGATGCAAATTAGATGCACACAAACTGGCTTTCTGCCTCCCACCCGAATACACCGGCCTCAAAGCATGAATCGGACGCTTCTGGAGGCTGTAAAGTTTGAGTTGTGTTTGTGTCTCTGTGTGCAGGTTCCCAGTCAGAGCGAGAAGGTCGTGGTGGAGCAGCTTTTTCAGCACGATTCGACCGTACGACAGAGTCAGGTAACAAACACACGCACACTGGCTGCACTCCTCTACTGCACACTGTAGAGGATTGAATGAAGAAAATGAATCAGGTCATTCTGGATCAGGGCTGAGAGACTCACTGCCTGGTCACTGTGTTGCAGCTGGTTGTTGATTGGCTGGAGAGCATCGCCAAGGATCAGATTGGAGATTTTTCTGATAACATAGAATTCTACGCCAAAAACGTCTGCTGGTGAGTTCCCATCTGTCGAGAGTAGTGTGTATTAAGATCATCAGTGAGTAAAATCTGCGTGTGTGTGTGTGTGTTAGGGAAAACACCCTCCATGCGCTAAAGCTGAGGAGAAAGAGCGGCGCTGCCTTCACTGTTCCTCTGGTCACTGAGCTGGTGAGTCCTGTTACCGTGGCAACAAACACATCCTCATCCCTGGTGTTTCTAAATAGATAGATAATGTGTGTGTGTGTGTGTGTGTGTGTGTGTGTGTGTGTGTGTGTGTGTGTGTGTACAGGACCCAGATGCTCCTATCCGGCAGCGGCGCCCCCTGGCTGACCTGGACAGAGAGGACGACGCCCGACTGCTGAAGAACCTGTTCACCCTGATCAGAGCGGGGATGACTGAGGAGGTAGAGAGACAGTCAGACAGACAGGGAGACAGAGACAGATTTGGGTTCACACTGTATTTAAAGGACCGGTACACGCAAATTATGAAAAAAAAATATATAAAATGTTTTACTACTTACCCCCAGTGGCATCACGCCATGCAGGTAGTTTCAGCTTTATCTTCTGAAGTTTAGAGAGACCTGTTTCTGGGATTTGTGCCTCCACCCAAATACAATGACATCGTTATGCAACACGTTTTCCTGCACACCACCTATCCTTTAAATAGAGCTTAAACATGCTGATACAACCCCTTAACACAGTCTGAGACGAACAAAAGAAGTGAAACTATAGATTGTACGGTGAAATCAACTCAAATGAGAGGGGAAGCGAGCTGTTCCACACTAAATGCCTCTTCTGCAGGTCGGGTGCAGCAATGGTACCAAATAAACTCAAGGCGTCGCAACACAAAACACTCCTCTTTAGCCAGCAAAGTTATTGACCACTTTAAGTGATAAATGAAAACAGAATCAATGCATTTTTTAATCCTCAAAAACCTAACATTTAAGCAACCGAACAAAATAAATACATTTAACCAACTAGCATGCTTCATTTTTATTCATTGTTTAGTTTAAGTTCAATGTGTGTGTGTGTGTGTGTGTGTGTGTGTGTGTGTGTGTAGGCTCAGAGGCTGTGTAAACGCTGTGGTCAGGCCTGGAGAGCAGCAACTCTGGAAGGCTGGAAACTCTACCATGATCCCAACATGACAACAGGTGACCTCTGACCCCAACGTGACCTGAGTGATGATGAACAGTTTTCTTGTTATCGTCTGTAAGCCCAACCTGAACAACGACACAATGAATTACGTAATTTATAATTAAAATAGTTTCTCTTTCTGATTTGAAAATGGCACTTTGTCAAATCACAAATTCAGTATGAAAACGATTCTACTCATCACCGTCACACAGCAGCTCTGCCTCCTCTGCAGACTGTCGGTGTCTAACCATTTGCTTGTCCCTCAGCGTTTCCGTGTCCACCACTCCTCTCTACATGACCACTGCTTTCTCTTCTCTCTGCAGGCAGTAAAGAGCTGCAGCCTGTTGAAGGAAACCCTCAAAGGGGAATCTGGAAGGCCTGCTGCTGGAGAATGGCTGAGGAGGTACAACACACTTAGAGCTAAAGCTGATACTGGGTACAGTGTGCAAATAAAACATTGATTACAGAATTAACTATAGAGGCTCCAGTCTATGGCTCTGTAAGCACTAGGTAACCTCTTCCAAATAAAATATCCACTCTCCGTATTGTGGTAAAGCCAGTAAAATGTTGAAAAAGCAGAATATTATCGTTCCACTGTGTATTGAACTGGTGTCCAGTACTAAGGCACCTTGTTTATTTAATCAGGAACTGTTGTCCTCGTCAAACATGTCTGCACCATCATCACCATCAATTAAACCTCATACAGTGCTGACCTACTGTGTGTGTGTGTGTGTTTTAGGAGCAGTTAAACAGATATGAGAGAGCGATCTACGCCTGCCTGAGTGGAAACCTCAAACCGGTAATATAAGGAGTTTGTATTTCTGTGTGATTTCTGTTACTGTTTGTCACAATGGTACTCATTTAATGATCGGGCAGATGTGTCCATCTCAGACTAGATTTAGGACCAGAAGTCAGCAGAGGCTCAAACTCCGAGGTTTGATAGCATTTTATCAAATCCGAATCCTGTATCTAATCCATTTATAAAGTTTAGGGCTGCAACTAACAATAATTTTCATTATGTATTAATCTGGCTACTCTTTTTGTGACTCATATATTAATTGTTTTGTCTATAACGTGCAGAGACATGCCCATCATAATATCCCAGAGTCCAAGGTGACATCTGCGAATGTCTTGTTTTGTCTGACCTACAGTCCAAAACCCAAAGATATTCAGTCTACAGTGACATAAAACAGAGAAAAGCAGCAAATTCTCACATTAGAGAACCTGGACCCAGAATATAATTGGGAGTTTTTGATTGATAAATTACTTGAACGATTATCAAAATTAAATTATGAATTAGTCTGTAGAGATTTGCCTGATTTTTATATATATATATATATATATATATATATATANACACACACACACACACACACACACACTAACAGTATGTGTGTGTTTCTGTGTGTGTGTGTGTGTGTGTGTGTGTCAGCTCCTGGCAGTGTGTGAATCATGGGAGGACTGCGTGTGGGCTCACTTCAGAGTGATGGTCGACTCGCTGGTTGAAAAGCATATGATGTCATCGGGTATGACCCACCAGGAAGTGGAGACACTGCCACGGGAATACCTGGAGGCTAAGTACGACATACACACACACACACACACACACACACATAAATATACAGTAGCAATTTAAATTTAAAAGCTAACCGGCTGTGAGCTGTGAGCTGGTGCATCTGTGCTGCTCAGACATTTCCCAGACTGGTTTTATAGAGAGTAGAAACATGCCTTTGATGTCTCTCTGTCTGTCTGTCTGTCTGTCTCTCTCCTCAGTTGGACCATGGAAAAGGTGTTTGAGGAACTTCAAGCCTCAGAGTCAAAGGTGAAACTCACACACTGACTGAATGTGATTGGTGAATATCACATGACCGAACCCACCACAAAACCAGCGTCTTTCTCCGTGTGTGTGTGTGTGTGTGTGTGTGTGTGTGTGTGTGTGTGTGTGTGTGTGCAGAGGGTGTTGGAGGAGACAAGAGAGCATTACCACGTCATCCAGAAGTTTGTCATCCTGGGAGACCTGGATGGTAAGACGGGGGTCCTCCCCTCTCACCTCTGAAGGGGATTCAGATTTGGAAAAGAGGAAAAAGAATCACATTATATTATTGTTTTAATCCCTGCTTAAAGATGAACTTATGACCCCCCTACTCCTATCCGTACACCTTAACCTGTCTCCCTTTGTTTCTCTCAGGTCTGTTGGAGGAGTTTTCTGATTGGCTGACAGCCTCTAAGCCCCTCCCCTCCCACCTGCTGCGTTTCATGACTCACCTCCTGCTGTTTTTCCGCTCTCTGGGTTTGGCGCTGAAGGTAAAGCAGACAAATTAGTCCAGTTTATGTCGTTTTCAAAGGTCAGTCCACCACTTTGGTCCAGACTGAAATATATTTACAACTATTGGATGGATTGCCGTGAAGTTTGGTACAGACATTTATGATCCCCAGAGGATGAATCCTACTGACTTTGGTGAACCTCTGACTTTTCCTCCTGTATATCGTTACAGTGGAATTTCTAAATGCCTTTCCAAACTGCTGAATCTGATATTGTTTCGAGCCGTGTTCTTCTGGTTTGAGAATCAGAAGCGAGGGTTTAATGTAGTAAGATTTAGGAACAGTTCAGGTTGACGTCTGCTGACCTGTTCGTCTCTCTCTCTCTCTCTCTCTCTCTCTCTCTCTCTCTTTAAGGAGGAGGCATGTGTGGATGTGCTGAAGGCATACGTCTCCCTTCTGATTCGCGATCAGCAAACTGAGCTCGTTGCGAGCTACGTTAGCCAGCTACCAGCCGACATCGCCACCACTCAGTACGCTGCTTTCTTGGAGACCGTCAACCAGCCGGAGCTCCGCCCCCGCTGCCTGCAGCTCGCCACTGATGCCGGTGAGACGGAGAATACTGAAACATACACACTGAGGCCAGTAAGACAACAAACATTATTACTGAGAGAATACTGAATGGTTGATGTTGTTTGTGTAGGTCTGGATGTTGCTGCCGTAACCAAGCTGGTGGTGGAGACTGTTAGAGAGCGAGACGAAACCGAGTTTACACATCACAACCAGACGCTGGAGACGGGAACTACAAAGGTACAGAGTGAAAAAACAAACGGTGTTCATTTGTCCACAACCTTTTTTTCCACAACGAAAATGAGACTGAAATTAAATAAAAAGTAACCTTTGAAAACAAAAACTTGGAAGCATTTTTGTGAAAACAGAGTAAAACTAAATCAGGCGTCAAAATTATTGACTTGGTTTGTGAGTTTGTTATATTAATAGAACTGGGTGGAGTTACTGTGATGCTGTGCTCTGATAGGAGGACCTAAGGAAGATTGATGTTATCGATTGGCTTCTGTTTGACCCCGCCCATCGAGCGGAGTCCCTAAAGCAGTCCAACGCCATCATGAGGAAGTTCCTGGGTACTCTTTTGTTTGTTTGTTTGTTTGTATTTTTTGCGTGTTATTTATTTATTTAACTGCCTCAGCCATCATATCTGCCTCTTAGTCACTGACATGGAGACTCTGTACAGACCACTACGACCGGGAAGCCAAGGGTCATGTGACTGAAGAGGGTAGTCGAGCTAGAACTAACAATAGCGAGCTAATCTGCTAGCATGTTTACTGCCAGCTGACAGCTACGTGCTGTGTGAGCTATAACTCTGTTATCTAATAGACCTGCTGACTGGGTTTTGTTTTATGAGCCCACCTAGCCACTAAATCTAAAAAGTCTAACACAACAGTCCTGCAATAAATCCATCTCCATCAGTCACGTGATCTTTGCCTCGCAGGTTGTAGCAATCTGTCTCGAGTCTCCCGTCACTGACCATGATGCATTGCTTCTGACTGTCTGTCTGTCTGCCTGTCTTTCTCTCAGCCCTGCAGAAACACGACGCAGCCAAGGCGGTGTTCTCTAAAGTTCCAGAGGATTCAATGAGGGAGATTTACTCCCAGTGGGCGGGCGAGGGTCAGACCACACCCCCACCTGCTGAGGACGAGAATGCCATCAGAGAACACCTGTGTATCAGAGCCTACCTGGTCTGTTACCTGTCTCTGTGTTAATGCATTTTTTCCAGCACAGGAATTTAAGGACCCCTAACCTGAACTTTGAACAACCTGTAATGTTTTGCTGTTAGGTTCTGCCTTGGTAGACGAGTGCAGTTGTGGGACAAACAACAATGGAAGAAGTGGAGCTAATATTGATTTTCTTTCACATTTACATGCGCAATTATTAGATTATTATTCTTAAAAGTTTTCTCTTTTTAGCGATGTAGCATTTGGTTGCACTGCCCTGCTTCTTAGTGGAAACAAGTCTAAGAGTCTGCAGCTGCGACTTCAGCATGCTAATTGCAGGTATTTGGTCATAAACAAATATTGGGCAATTTGAAATTTTGACCAGAAGATGGCGCTAGATGAAAAGTTAAAGAATCACCATAGTTATTACAAATCATCCATGAATGAATCCATAACTGTCTGTGCCAAATGTGATGGCAACCCATCCAGTAACTGTTGAGATATTTCACTTAAAACCTCATGGTGGCGTTAGAGGAAAAGTCAGGGGATCACCAAGGTCAGGTTACGGGTCGTTAAGCTCCAGTAGTGGAAAAGAGCTAAACGAGTACTTCTAGCACTGTAGCTGCAGCATCAGTAAGGCTAATTGATCTGGATGTGTCTTTTAATGGTCTCACAGGAAGCCCATGAGGCCTTCACTGACTGGTTCAGCCACAGTGGCTCTGCCCCTCAGAAGCCAGCACCTGCTCCCGACGCCAGTTTCACAGAGAGAGTAGCCAATGAGATGAAAGAGAAGGAGTACCAGGTACACAAACGTACAACGTTATGAGGAACACTATTTTATTTAGGCTCTCTGCCCAGTTACCAGTGGTGGCGGAAGTACTCAAATCCTTTACTGAAGCAACGGTACCAATACAAAATGTAAAAATACTTGTGTAAATGTACTTGCTTTTAATTTGGTTGTTTCACTTGCAAATAATATGTCATTTTGTGTGTGTGTGTCAGGCCTCCCTGTCTGACTGGTCGTACCGTCTGGACGGTCTAACTGAAGATGTGAAGGAGAGAATCTACAACGTGCTGCTGTTCGTAGATGGAGGATGGATGATCGACAACAGACAGGTAACTGTTTGCGACGGGACTTTTAGTTCCTGGGTTAGTTCCTCAGATCAGTTCCATAGTTGCTGGAACATTTTGTTTGAAAAGGGGCTTTTCTGTATGACACATTTAAAGGAATAGTTTGACATTTTGGGAATATTGGTTATTGCCTTCTGGTGGAGAGTTGGATGACAAGATTGATATCCCTAAAATCTGTCCATTTAATATAAAGCTGCAGTCAGTTAGCCGGGGCGGGGGTGGAAAATGACCCACATATGGGCTTTGGATGTGATTTTAAAAAATCCAGTCTGAATGATAAGATAATCAAAATCATAATTTACTTATAGAAAAGGACTGTTCGCGTGTGCTTTCAGGATTCAGAGCAGGATTCACAGCGCAGCCACCAGATGGCGGCGTTGCGCTCTCTGTGTCTGCCTCGCCTCAGCTTCTTGCTGCTCAGTGTGCTGCAGAACTCCTCCAGACACCAGGAGGCGCTGCGTCTCGCCGACATCATCTCGTCAGACCAGCACCGCCTCTACCAGGTAAAGATTTTATTGGTCTTGTAGTTGTGTTTGCTCACACTTCACTGTCGGCACAGCCAAAACCCGCGACTTACATATTCACAGTGTACGGTTCACACTAAACGTAAACATGGAACCCCCGGTCGGTTTTGTCCATTGACAATTGACTTTTATCTTTCACAGAAGTCCAAACTTTCACTTTTAGCAGTTAAAAATACGATAAATACGGCCCTGCCCTTTTGAGGTTCTTGTTTTCTTCTTTAATAATGTTGGTTTGGTGGTTCTCTCCCTTCATCAGGTCATGGTTTTTATGGTCCGTTTGTTTCTCTCTTCCTTCTTCTCTCCACAAATTCAGGTTTTCTCCAAAGAGGATCTGAGGAGGTTCCTTCAAAAGTTGAGGGAGTCGTCGCTCGCTCTGTTGGACCAAGGACTTGACCCGCTGGGCTACGAGCTACAGCCATGAATACGCAAAGAAAATACACACACACACACACACTCACACACCACTGTTGTCTTTTCGGATTGTGTTAATCTTTTTTTGCAAAATAAAAGTTTGTTTTTTGCACTGGTTTATTGTAAATTTTATTTGAAGCAGGTCCTAACAATTGTGGTACTGTAGAGCTGTCACTGCTGCCAATAAATTTTATTTTTTTATGTCTTAAAATGCTAACAAACCCCACTGCTAGCAGGTAAATGTTATAAATACTTTACAGTTGTGAAATTAATATGGGTAAGCACTGACACCATGTACTTTTATATATAATATACATGTAAGAGAATAATACAAGATAAAAAATATAACATTGTAATAGTAATATTGAACACTGGGTTTCCATATACCCTCGTCATCTACAACATTGAAATGCTGCTTATAAGTTAATAACTAGTAGTTTACAGTCTTAGTGTTATAGTGGAGTAAGTTTAAGTAAATTGGCAAGGTTATTCATTTAGTCTTTTTAGGTATTTAATTTATTTTAGTAACATTTTAACTCCACATTCATTCAGGTTAAAATTTAAAGGTTGAAATTCACATGTGAAGAAAATCAGACTAATATAAGTTAAAAAAAAAAGATTTAAGACTTATTTTTAAGATAAAGATAAGGGTGTATTACTTTATGTCTACGTTATTAGCCTGAGCTCTGGGTGCAGTGTCAGTTTTCGGCCAGCAGGGGCGCCACACGACCCAAACAGACTATAAATATGGTCTGAAGCAGTCAACGGTTTGAGGCAACAACTGAAGAGTAATCAATTAGTAGTTTAAGTATCCGGTAAACTGGCATATTAACGCCGTTGTGGGACATATTTAATCAAGAGTAACTGGCAAGGTAGGTAAATCATGGTTACGCCAGGGTTTAGTGCTGTAACTATAGCAGAAGTTAGCAGGTGGTTAGCAGCGTGCTAGCAGGCCGCGGAGCCTCGTGTTTTCTTAGCTGAGTAGACCTGGACCGAGGAGCCCGCGTTTCGGTAACTGGCTTCTCTGTTAACGATTTTACGTTAAAACAAAAAGGTTGAACACAAGCTTGAAAAACTTTACTGCACCGTTACATGTTTTTCTCATGTTTCTCTGCTTCATGTTCGTATAGAGTCGTATACATTAGCTAAATTGTTTTACGTGCGTTAGCTAGTTAACGTTAACTAACTTATATTTAAGTGTTCTGACACAGCTGCTTTTGCATTGAATTTGGGGTGACTGAAATTATACGCTGTCGTGGATGTTGTGGTTAAGTAACGTTAAGTTATATGTGTGAAACTGTGTTTTTAGCATTGTGGCTAATATACAAGAGTGGTAGATATTTTCGGTTTGCTTTTAGGCAGAGATGCTGTTTTTTGTGCATGCTAACTCGCGGCCGTTATATTGTGATAAGCGTTAAACACTAGCTTTAACGCCAACTTTTAATTTAATTTGCCTAAAAGAAATACACACCTGCCACATTAAATCAATAGATAAAGTTTAGCATCATTAGCATCGACACACTGTAACGTTAACTGTACAGTGTGAAAGCGAAATGTTAAGCCAACCTCTGTAACTTAAGTTTCACTGGTTTTTAACTGAAGTGTCTGCTCATTAATCCTCCTGTGGTGTACGTTAACTTGTAGTTAGTGTGTCCTGAGATGGTGAAAGACTTAAGTCTGCCTTGAGATCCGTTTCTGTGCAATAGAAAGTCAGAGGGAGAGAGAGAGAGGGAGAGCGGGAGAGAGAGAGAGAGAGGAGAGCGGGACAAGTCCGGGCATATTTTCACTACGTGTTTGTGTTGTAATGGTAACTGTTGAACAGCTGACTCATGCTGTTTATCAGCTGTGTATGTGAACAACTAATTCTTTCTGTACAGTCACTCAGACCTCTGCCCAGACACATTCACATTTAAGGGCCAAAGCTGGGCCAAAAAAGGCTAACCAGTATGTCTTGAGCCTGGGCATGTTGTGTGCACAGATCAGCTGTATTATTCTAATAGATAAGATCAACACAGCCCAGCCTAGTGTGGATTTTACACAGCAAATAACATTTTCTGTCTTAGAGATGTCCTTTTCCATGTCATGTCATGTGGGGGTCACAGCCACCCAGTTGGATTGCAGATGAATCCACTACTCTTGCAGACTTTCCAGTCTGGAGTTTGAAACCTATTTCCAGGCAGGCTGTTAGAAAAGAAAACAAAGCTTAAAGTCTTAAAAAGCTTGCAGAGAAAATGCTGATGTTGTAATACCATCAACCGACTATCAGTGCCAGGGGGAGAAAAATAATCTGAGATTTTGAGAATTAAAATATTAATATTACAATAACAAAGTAATATTTAGAGAATAAAGTCGTAACATTTAAAGAAAAGTTGCAAAATTTTGTGAATGTGTTTTTTCTTTTACAGAAAACACTCAAGAAGTTGTAATTTTTCAAGAAAAAAAGTCGGAATACTTCTAAATCTGTCCATAATATTTTGCAAACATAAGTCACATTTCCAGGCAGGGTATTTATTTAAAAAGCTATTAAAATGTTTTTAGGTGTGACTAAATTTAATTTGATGGGCTGCCCAAATAAATGATATGTGAAAACGATGCCAGGTTGGATTTTTAACCACTTCTCCATTTCCCTTAAAGCCCGAGGACAGTCCTGCTGTGGAAACGCACTCGGGCCAGGCCAGTGTCGCATCCATGATTTAGCCCTGTTTGGCCCTGCTTACCATTGGTTAGTGTGATTATCTTTAGCCTGGTTAGTGTGACAGGGATGAGTCATGCAGGACTAGTCCCGGCATGTCTACACAGAGCGTGTGATTACATCAGCTGGTACAGTCAGTTTAAACGTGAACATGCTGCTGACTCAGCCCTGAGTGGCCCTGATAGGCCCCCAGTTAGGCTAGCCCAGGCCAGTTAGGCTGGTCTTTTCCTGACATGTCTGAGCAGGTCTATAAGAGGCTTCAGCTCACCTCTGCTCCACTCTGACTGCACTTTATCTATTTTTTCTTGTGCAGGATGGACAGCTGATACTTTCTACTCTGTATACTGGTAAGACTTTAATTTATATCCAGAAACACTGTTTACATGATGAATAACTATATATTAGTAGTGAGACTTGATTCATATAACTCCTTTAACTGTTTACCTGAAACTATTTGTGCTGAATCACATTATGATCATACTTTTGTTGTTGTTGTTTTACACAATTCTTTTGGAAATGACTGATTCCAAGAAAATGTAATTTAAAAACTATTAAAATGAGTTGTTTAGTTTTTCACATGTGGAGAGTTTTTTAAAGGGGTCATGCATGCATCAGTGGAGCGTAGTTAATTTAACTGAATTTTAATAACTTTATATATAGATTTTTGTCCACTTTTGGCATATTGTGACCGATATTGATATGGGAATTGTATTATTGTTATAGTTGAACTCTAAAAATTAATTTTCTTGGCAAGACCAACTGTCCAAATCCCAAAGGTATTCAATTTACTATCATAGATGACTAAAAAGACATCAAATATTCACATTTTAGAAGCTTCAAAATAGTTGCTCATTAGTTTTGTCAATCTAAATGTTTGGGTATGCGTTAATTTAATACTCAGCAGTTTTTGCATGAGATTGCGGGCTGTCGGGAGACGCCACACCTGTTAACTAAAAGTGTGATTGTTGGGACAGTGGATTGTGCTGCAGGAAGCTGTTCAATCCTTTTTTTTAATGTAGAGTTTCATTCAGCACTTCATCAAACACTGCTAGCTATAGTTGATAGGATGCTCATGGTCTTATCATGGACTAGTGCTTGTAATTGGTTAATCCATCCATCCATTCTCTACTGCTTGTCCTGGTCCAGGTCGCGTTAATTCATTATATCACTGAAGTTATTATTCCATACTGCTTCGAAGTGCTGAAAAAATGTGACTAAAATGTTCCAATAATAAATAACTCGAGGCCATATCATCCCTACTGGTTTTCTATCATACTTTCATACTGTGGAAACAGGTATTATATGCATGTGAATATATTTGTCTGCAGAAACCATCAGCTTCACTATGTCAGCTGACGGGGAGCTCAACACCGACGGCGCTGACGACAACAAACTGGTGAGAGAGCAGCGACTAGTTACTGACTTCTTTACTGGCTGTTAACTGACTGTTTTAACGGCCTGACTTAACGTTTTCCTGCTTGTGTGTTCAGGTCAGACCAAAGGTGGAGTTCCGTTCTTTGCTACAACATGCAGGTGCCACTAAAGATGTTTTCACCATGAAGGAGGTACAGCAGTAACTTGTTTGGAAAAACATGGGGAAAAATACTACTCTAAATCAAGTTTCCTGCATATTTTAATGTTTCATTCAGTCGTCATTTAGCGCGATCACCCGGGTGTCTGGAGCTGATTGGCTGTTGTCTGTGCAGTCTGGTGTTTTGCAATATCTCCCATGATGCATCTGTGATGGTCTCCCTGCAGGTGATGTTCTACCTGGGCCAGTACATCATCCAGAAGCAGCTGTATGACCAGAAGCAGCAGCACATCGTCCACTGCTCCCAGGATGCACTGGGGCGGGTGCTGGGAGTCGACAGCTTCTCTGTTAAAGAGCCACGGTGAGACACACACACACACACACACACACACACACACAAAGAGGAAGAAGATGATTGTTTGGTTACTTGGGTTCATTGTGTTTTACTAAAATGTGTTTCTGTTTCAGAGTTCTGTTTGCTATGATCACCAAGAACCTGGTGGCCGTGAAGAGCCAAGGTGAGACTGCTCCTCTTTCTCTCTGGCTGAATCCATCTTTCTCCTTTTTTCTAACCACGGTGATGGTGAACAGCCAACAAGAATTTCCTCATTGATGCATCTCCTCATTCTCTCGCCTGCTGCTAAGATTCAGACAAAACTAACCCCTCTCTCTCTCCCTTTCTCAGAGGCACAGCCAAGCTCGAGCACACCGCACAGCAACAGTCAGACAGACAGTGGGACAGAGGTGAGACACACACAGCTGTATAACACAACTGCATTCAAAATGTGAGTGTATCAGACATAATTTGTAGTATTTGTTTCTCTTTTGAGCACATGATACACACATACAGTACTTTTAGGTTTACTTCATGACAGATTTTAGAATTTAATGTCTTTTGAACAATCGAAGAATGCCAAGGAGCAGCACAGAGTAATGTTAACGTTGCAACAGCAGCAAACTGCAGGAAACATTTTAATGCTGAATTTAGTAAAAGACAATAACGCTGAAGAGCACGTAGCACATCGTGTCCTACATGGTTTATAATGGACAAAAGCAAGGCAAAACAAAACTCCCAGATTTCTTTAAGGGAGTTTGGTACAAGAAAGTTCACCAAGAGTTTGAGTGTTTTGAGCTATAAACAATATTTACAAAAAAATCAATACAAAATGGGAGACTGAAGTTGCAAATCCAAATGTGTGTGTGTGTGTGTGTGTGTGTGTGTGTGTGTGTGTGTGTGTGTGTGTGTGTGTGTGTGTGTGTGTGTGTGCGCTTTTAGGAGGCAGATTCAGAATGTTGCTCTTCATCGCCAGACAGGAGGAGAAGGGGAAGGAGGAGGAGGAGGAGCAGCTGCAGGAGCAGTGAACCAGGTGAGTTTCTCCTCTAAGACGCTGCCACCTAAACCAACCTGTAATACTGATGACTTAAACACCCACCTGATCTCCTCAGGACCCTCCCACAGCGCAGAGGATGCTGAAGATGATGATGAGGAGGAGGAGGAGGAGGAGGAGGAGTCAGAAGAAGGAGGGAGGAAGAGGAGGAGGTCTGACAGCTACTCCCTGACCTTTGATGACAGCCTGTCCTGGTGTGTAATTGGTGGACTGGGAAGTGTGAGGGACAGACACAGCAGCCAGTCATCCGACTCACACAGCACGGTGAGTCACACACACACACACACACACACACCCTGGCTTTTATTTTATTAATCTAGAATTGTTGTATTCATTGTAATGCGGACTGTGTGTTTAGTCTGGGAGGTCAGACGTCACGGTTGCACCCTCGGACTCAGACAGCGACAACTTCAGCGTTGAGTTTGAGGTCGAGTCCGTCGCCTCTGACGACTACAATGAAGACGATGCCTCTCTGTCTGCAGACGACCAGGTATCTCAATGAGATGTTTTCAAGATTTTCCAGCCAAACACGGTCCTGAAATAAAAGTGTCACTTTGGTGCATCTGGACCTAAACCCAGCTCCTCTCTTTACCTGTCTGTCTGTCTGTCTCCAGGTGTATGAAGTCACCATCTTTGAGGCAGAGGATGAAGACTCCTTTGATGAAGACACAGAGATCACTGAAGCTGTGAGTCTACAAGCAAACACACATAAAGCAAACACACACACACACACTTGTTATAACTGTGTGTGTTTCTCTCTCAGGACTACTGGCGCTGTGCCATGTGTGACGAGCTGAACCCCCCCCTCCCCAGAAACTGTCTCCGCTGTTGGACACTGCGCCAGGATTGGCTGCCTGAGGTGTCCTTCGATATAACAAAGTCTGCCTCCTCCAGTCCTAAAGCCCTGCCCCCAAAGCCAACCGACCAATCGGCAGCCAAAGATGCTCCAGGTAGTTGTTAGTGCCAGCCTCAGTGTTTGAGCCAGGGTGGTCTGGGGGGGGGGGGGTGTCACTGCACTGATGATTTCCTAGTGCTGAATGTTTAAATCCAGTAGATGGTCTTGAGTGATCATATTTAAAGCTTAGCATGTCCTGACTGTTGATGCTTTTTGTTGGTCCTGGTCTTCACTTAGTTTCAGGCTCATTTGGACTCTTGACTTGGACTTGTGTGTCTTCAGTCTCAGACTGAGGTGGTTCTAACAGCCCTGTCTGTATTTATGAGCACCAAGGCTGGACAGTAAATATTGTTTTGCATGTTGCTTTATTATTGTACTAATTTCTGCTGTCCAAATTAAGGATGTCAAGCAAATTCAAATGAAAAGCTACCAAATTTAGTTATGAGGTTTTGTTTGTAATGCATAACAGTAGGGCACAATTCATTTATTAAAGTTTTATTATATTTTGATAATTTTATGTGATTTGTGCATGTTTATTTGGAGATAGAGAAAGTCCATATCAATATAAAACCCTAATGCGCCTTTGTTCTCCCGTGGGAAAGGTTTTACATTTTCTTTGTTGGGGTCTTTAAAAAGGTTATAAAACGCATTAAATTTGGTTTCTAAAAGTGTGCAGAGACCTGCGAGCTGTGAATAAAATGAGAAGCCTTCTAACAGCTTTGATGGATGTTGCCGTGTGTTTTGAGTGTGGCTCAAAGCATGCAGTCCATTTTGTTTCACTGTCTTTGCTACTAATCACCAGTACTTTTGCTATTGATGATTGATTGGTTTTGTCTCCTGAAGGTTCCGATGTCGAGGAGAACGAAGGAGTCGATGTTCCAGATGGGAAAAGAGCGAAAACTCCTCCCCTCCTGTCCCAGTGCCTGTCTGACTCCACCCTCTCTGCTCCTGACTCCACCTCCTCCGCTCCTAACTCCCAGGATCTCCTCTCATCCTCCCAGCCTTCCTCCTCCTCTTTCTCCCAGCAGAAGCCCCCCGCCTCCTCCTCCATCGACTCCCAGCCCCCCTCCTCCTCCTCCTCCACTGACTCCCAGGAGCTTCTCCCGTCTTCCCCCGCCGGTCCTCCTCCTCCCGTGGTCCCCGAACTGGAGCGCAACGTGTCGGCGGAGTGGCGGCTGCCGGACTCGTGCCTGGACCCCTGTCTCATCTGTCAGTCCCGACCGAAGAACGGCTGCATTGTCCACGGACGAACCGGACACCTCATGTCCTGCTACGTCTGTGCCAGGAAACTGAAGAAGAGGAACAAGCTGTGTCCGGTCTGCAGGCTGCCGATCCAGTCTGTCGTCCTCACCTACCTCAGCTGAGACACCCAGTCTGTCCCTCACCTACCTCAGCTGAGACCCCTTTCATACAGCAGATGCGTATCAGACGAAGGTCTTCTCACATTGGCCCCGTTCATATGAGACAGCTGCCGCAGGTTTATCTCTGGTTAATTCTGTACACTTCACAACAACCACAGAGTTACATTGAATAATTAGCAGTTCAGTTTTGTTTTATCTTCACTTCTTCGCTCCTGTTCCTGGTCTCTGTCTCTCTATTCGGCAGCTGGTGCAGCTGGCATTATTCTGTATTTGTCTTACTGTCAACAACCCCCATAAAAAGACCAGAACCAACACTGTGTTAGTCCATCTCTTAATACGCTCTCTCACTTCCCTGCCGTGTCTGTGGCTGAATCTGTTATTTTCATTATCAATTAATTTGCCTATTTTCTCAATTTAAGTGTTTCGTCTACGGTCAGAAAATGGTTAAAATGCCCCGAGGTTGACACATTGAAATAGCTTGTTTTGTCCGAAGTGTTAAGTTTTTTTTTGGTTGGAAAAAGGATTGAAACAAAACAAGAGGAAATAGTGCATTTGTTGGGGACTATTTTCAGCAGCGGATGAATCCACATTTGGTGTTCTGGTGAGTATTTGGGGCAGCAGGGCGGGGGGTGTGTGTGTGTGTGTGTGTGTGTGTGGGTGGGATAGAGTCCAGATAAACCACAGCGGGTGTGTTCATGGTGATGAAGGAACAGCAGTGAGGCTCACTGATGAGTTTAATAGTTTTTGGAGCAACAATGGCGCTCTGTGGCTCAGAGGGAGAAGAGAGATACAGACTATACTCGTTAGTAGATTAGTTGATTTTGGTCTTTTCACAGGTTTTGTTGTCGATAAGAAAAATGTAGACTATCACCAGACTTATCCTTTTAAATGATTCGTTAACCTCATTGTCATTAAATTATTTTTTGTTTCGAAACAGAGACAAATCCATCACCTTTCCTCAGCTGAAGTTAACACACTTAAAAATAAAGGAACAGTCCGAGACCTTCCTATTTTCCATCTTACCCCAACTCAGATAAGAGTTTCAGTTTCATCTCTCTTAGAACATCCAGTGGAAGCAGGGGGAAACTAAAAGTGAAGCAAATACACATTTTCTAAAAACTAATTTACACCAACTTCTCACCTGAATTCGGGTAAAAAGCCAAATCAGGAGAGGACCCCCAAAAATGTCGGATTGTTCCGTTAAGTCTTGTCGTCATCCACGTAACGCTGCATTTGGTAATGTTTTATTTTATGGGTCTATAATTTCGTAAGATATATCCTGGAAAGAGTTGTGTATTTTGGTACTAAATACAGTAAATAGGAGTTTCCTTGAAAGCAAAGTTATGTTTAAACCTAAATAAGTGTTCAGTTATTTTTGCCAATTTTACTTTGCAAAGAAAAGTGTTTCAAAAAAGCTCAGCTGATCTGCTGTGTGAATTAATTATTCATAAGCATACAAATTGAACACTGAGGACCAAATCACATAGTTCTTTCCAGGAGACTTTTTGTAAATGACTTTTTGTAAATAAGAAATTATTTAAAAATGATGGACCCATGAAATAAAGCTTTACCTTTGTATTTTTTACTGGTCTGCAATTTCCTTTCATTGAAAGTTTCCCAGAAAGATATCTGTAATTTGGTAGCAATGATGGTAAAAAATAAAAAGTAAAGCAAAAACCTTTTAAATCTAAATTGATTAATTTATTAGAAACTATTTGATTTGTATGCTTGGCCTGCTGTGTACTGACTAAAGATCCTCCAGGTTAGCAATCAATTCCAACTGCACTAATTGAACACGGCCGCTCTTTTCCATATAATTAGCGCTAAATGACATTGTTCTTTCCAGGAAACTTCCAAGGAAACTAGTAGAAAATATGTAAGAAATTACAGCCCATAAACTCGTGTTACCCAACATCCTTATTATTTATTATAAGCTTATTTATGATGCTTGAGTTTATTTAAGCTGATAATTTTCTGTGAGCTCTTTAAATAATAAGATAAATATGAGTGCTTAATTGTTTGTTTTGATTTTTTTGTGAACTTAATAAAGTTTGTTAACATGAGTCTTGTTTTTTATTTAGGGGGTCGGGCCCCTTCAATAAATAATAATATATCTGAGATGATTAGCGGAAGAGGAAAGAAGAAAAAACAACGTTCATGTACATGTATGTTCACTTTTCATTAATCTGTAAAGTAAACTATCAGATAAATGTAGAGTAGAAAGTACAATATTTCTCTCTGAAACAGTGAAGTAGAGGATATAAAGTGGCATAAAATACAAATACCTCAAATATGTCCTTAAGTACTTACTCATAGTAAGAGCTGAGTATGTTTCTTCCTGTTTCCTGTTAGGAAAAATAAAGTTAAACACACCATAAGATTACACACTGATCCTTATCCTTACAACATTTATTAAACACAATTTAAACTGTTCTTCAAGCTGCTTGATTTTAAAATAAATGAACAACAACATTGGTCCACTTCTTTAAATGCCCTTACACTGCCCCCTTCTGGAGAGAGGGAGAGCAGCAAGTGTGGTGGAAATTCTATATTTACTGCTTAGGCTTATATTATTCCTATTTTTATATTTTATACGTTACATATACAAGTGTCTCCCTCTCCTCTGTGTGTGCAGGTCAGTTTGACCTTTGGCCTTAAGTCAAGCATCCTCCCTTCTTCCTGAGAGAAGCTCCTCTCTTTTCTGTCTCTGAGATAAATTAGGAAACTCTGGAGTAAAGAGGAAGGATCAGGCAGCCAGGTGCACTTTGCTAAGACAACTTTTTCTATCACTGATATATCTATAAAACTTCTGGGGGGTTTTGTCTTATGAAGGAATGAGCCCCGTTCTGTATTCGAGAGACTACAGGCCTGATAAAACTCTGAAAGACAACTGTTCATGAACTCACTTCATCACAGACATTTCTTTAGCCTCTTAAAGCAGATCGTCACCTTAATGTTAATCATTAGATCGGCTTCTCTGGTATTTGTTTTAACTGCCACTTTAACACAGAACACCTCATCTGATGGTGCTGTGGGAGGAAAACTGCACGTCTGTCTGACCCATGTACAACTTTACACTGATGTAAAGTTTCAGCTTCATGTGTCAGAAGCAGAAAA
>LKNJ01001798.1:141100-221620 GCA_002120245.1 Maccullochella peelii | reverse complement strand
GGTGGTCCACCTCCTCCTCCCCCTCCTCCAGGCTGTGGCCCGCCCCCTCCTCCTCCTGTGGGTGGCTTCAGTTTTGGCCAGAAGGTGGATAAGGCCCCACGGAAACCTGCCATTGAGCCGGCCTGTCCCATGAAGCCTCTGTACTGGACCAGGATACAGATACAGGACAATAAGTATGTGGAACATTAAAATTCACTCATATTGCTCTTAAAGGATAATTGCGGTTAATTACAACTTGGGTCTTATTTTCAATGTTTTGGTAATCATTTCAGTTAAGTTAATTGCAGAGATCTGGGAATGCAGCTGCATTGCTATGAAGAAGTCCGACATGGCAAGAAACGTGAACAGTCAGATGGCCATTTCTTGCCCCATTGGACTTCAATGTAGCGATGTTGTCCTGTTCCCAGATAATATATGTTATTATAACAGATAGAAATGATGGCCAAAACTACAAAAATAAGACCCAAGTTGTAATAAACTGGAATTATCCTTTAACTTGCAGTGATTATGCAATGCACAATCATTAGTAGCACACAAAAACCGTAATGGCTTCTCTTTTCCCTGAGCTAATTAGCTAGCTAGTAAAACCTCGGTTCACGTTTGTATTTATTATTACCGTAAGCACTGGGGTAAGGACTGGAGCTAGAGCGATATTAGCTTTTTGCAGATACCTGTGTGCGTGTGTGTGTGTGTGTGTGTGTGTGTGTGTGTCTGCTAATAAGTAACAAGACACTGCAGTACAGAAATGCCAAATGAGGTTTGAGGTGATTTAGAAACGGTGTCAGCATTACATAGTTCCACTCTGTATGTATCTTGGTTAAAAAAATAAAATAAAATAAATCTAGGGATTTGTATTAAGATTGTTTATGTTATGTATTAGTGATTGTTTTTGGCGGATTACTGCAGAATGCAGTAGATGACAGTGAGACAAAAATATCCAATACTTAGTTGGAAGAGTGAAACTGTTATCCCAAAGCTAATGAAGCTTTGATGGTGCTGGTCTAATGGGGTCTTAGTTTAGGCCTGAACTCTCCTGTTCAGAGAGATATCATGGATACAGTTGCTGCACCAGAAACTCTGTAATTGCTAGATTATCCAGCCCATTTGCAGTGGCTGTGGTTGTTGCCTCTGAGTGCCAGGCTTCCAGCTTTATGGCCTTGTATTTCCATGGCTGGATTATTAGGGGAAGCTGAGTTGCGGTTCGCACTCTCTCCCTGGTCCTGGCCAGCGCTGGAGGACTGACTAACTACACTACAGCAGTTTCATGTCAGCTATAAATTTAACTGTAAAGAGCTAAGTTAAGGGGCATTAAATGGGTCAGATGTTTAACTATAGCTGGATCAGCTGTGTGATCTCTGTTAATGGTGTGAGGTTCTGAGTTATGAGGGAGAACAGAGTACGGTTTGAAATGATGCCAGGTGTCTAAATGTAGGCCGAAAAACACAAAGGACAGTTGGCAGCATGCGGGACAGACTTTCTTGGGAAGCTGCATAAAGAAAAGGGAACAGAGCTTTAAGCGGGATTCGAATTCGATCGTAGTCCTAGTCTGCTCAATTAGAAAGTTGTCTTTGCATGAAAATATTTCTTTGGGGTTTGGATGTAATTTTCTTTTCCAAGCTAAATTCCTGCACAGTTGGGTTCAGAGTCGGAGGCTGTTCATTGAACATATTTTCCTCAGCCTCTCAGAAAGGAGTGCAAAATCAAAGGCGAATTTTGGGACAGTATCATTATGTCCTCAACAGAAAACCTCTTGGCTGCCCCAGATAAATACTCTCACCACTGCAATACGAAGCCAGCTGCATGCAGAAACAATTGGACTTACTCAACCCTAATTGAGTCACTGGCAATGCTGTTGATTGTTCTGGTATTTAAGCCATGATAAGCCTGCCCGCGCTTGTGTTAGTGTGTTGTGTCCAGGTTCTCTTTCTCATTGTAAATGGGCCATGACTTTGGGAGATTGACCTGCCAGTCTCATGAGCTCACAGATGAGCTTTAATGTCAGTTAGCGATGACCTTGCGAGGACAACTGCGATTAACTGCGAATTAACTGCCAGTAATTAGACGTGTTGTGTATTACAGATGTCATCACTCCAAAATCTTTCTTTAAAATTAGTTCATTTCTTAGTAAACCTGTTGATTATGCTGTTAATGTCCATTTGATTAACAGACTTGGGGAGGAAAAGTAGAGACAGATGTGTTGAGCTTTAGTGAACAGAAAAGTTGATGTGTTGGTAACAGCAGAGTGCTTTGCTCCTGAATATCCTCTTGACTTTAGACATCTCTTGTTCTTGTTTCTGCCTCTGTTTGTTTTTTCCACGTTACTCAGCAACTTCTGAAACACAACGTTGCCTCCCGTATTCTTGTTCATTTGCTGGAAATGATCCTGTTTTTTTTTTTGTTGTTTTTTTACAGAAACAAGCTTGTCTTAAACTTTTGTTATTTTTATCACCTAGCTCATAAACAGTGCTTTTTAAAGTTGAGATTGTGGCCATTCCTGCCAAGTTTTTGCCAGACAGCGAAATGGAAAATGAGAAACAGTGGGCAGGTTGGATAAACATCAAATAAGCTTCCACAAATAGAACACACAATTTGTTTAGCTCAAGGGAAATAGCCTAGATGCTTCTACCCTGCCCTGTGAGCCACTGTCATTGTGACTGTGTCAAATCAAATCTTTAGCAACTTATAACCTGCATATGCTTATATTTAAGCTAAAACTGCATACAATAAATCACAGACTAAAACCCTTCTTTTTCCAGCAACAACACACTCTGGGGTTCTCTGGAGGAACCAAACCTTGTCAATGCCAATGAGTTTGAGGATCTTTTCTCCAAGGCCACACTGCAGCCAAAGAAGAAACCCCTGTCAGACACATATGAGAAGAAAGCCAAAACTAAGAAGGTAAATTCAGCTCCACTCACTCCTCCTCAGTTTGGGTGATATCTTCCAATTATCTCAGTTTTTCCTTTCCTTAGAAAGCGTAATTCATCGCTTATTTTTGTATTTGATCTCGCTGCAGCATCCTGAGGGCCTTGTTAGCATGCTTTCTTAGCAAGCTTTGTTTTTAAAAAAGGCTTTTTGTCTGCTGTCATGTTCAATCATAAATCAAAGAAAGAAATAACAAAAGGTGAACTGGGAAGAAATGGATTGTGTAGCCAGGTCTTGCACTGGGCCAACACAGGCTATCATCTTATGAGTTCACTCCCTTGTTTTTATCTGGGGAAGCCAAGCTAACTGTGCGGGATTGTAATGTAGGTGGGGGTTCAGAATGATGTTGTTTTTTCCATCTGTGCGAGCTTCAAAGTTGAGTTTTTAAAGATGAAACAAGTCGAGAAAAATCAGCAAAGATCTGCTTTGTGCCAGATTGATCTGCCGTCCCCCCTGCCCACCAAAGTTACACTTGTTGATGTCTTGTCAAATGCTGTAACTCTGCACCTCTGCTGCAGCCAGCGCCACGTCAGCACCCTGGCTGCCTCGTGGTCCTCGCTGTGGCGTCCAAGCAGTTAAAAATCGGCCACTGCCCCAGACTGTCCCCTCTAAATCCATACACATCCCCTATTCTGATCAATTTGTTAAGGCTCCACTCCGCTCCAGAGGGCCACAATGTGTGTGTGGGTGTGTGTGTTCTTCTGTCCCTGATCTCCATCCTTAGATCTCTCCATTCAGTCTGGTCACTCTAAAGCGGCAAACTGTCCAACATTTGATCCAACTCAGACAGCCACATCTAGACACAAATCCTGCCAACTGTCTCCTGTCTGGGCTTACATCAGCCTGGGGGAGGTTTGACCCCACTAATGGAAACACTGCTGAAACAAATTCATATCAATCAAAAAACTCCATGTCCAACATGGTTTTTTTGGGTTTTTTTTTACAGCATTTGAGAGAAGGGCCTGTATGGTACACTGTCTGGGGTTGATATCTATGTTTAGACATTTTGTCCCCAGTACTGTGATTATATAGGAGTCTTATATTTAATATAAAGGTCTGTGTTTAGAGCCAGTGAGAGCATTCAGAGTCCAACTCTACGATTAAAGAGGGAAAGTGAATACATGAAGGCATGGTTGTTTTCAGCCGGCTCAGAAGGTCCAACTCACTGGGAAGGTCGTCAAAATAAAAGAAACTTGTTTACGTAATCATTTTTTATCCCTGAAAGTTTATACTCTGTGTTAAAGAGAGAGAAATCATTTGAATCACCGGCTGATGGCTTCCAAGAAGTTCAGCTGGTTAACGGGTGGGAAAGAAAGAAAGGGAAGCAAAGAACGAAGAGAAAGTGATTTTTTTTTTTTTTTTTTTGGTGGAGAAGAAGGGATAAGAGCAGGGATGAAGAATAGGTGCTACTGAGTTGAGGAGGAATGGCTCATAAAGGTGGACTGAATTGGGGGACAAATTGGATGGTGAAAATGGGGATGTGTAGGGACAAAGAGTCACAGAGCCACCAAGCAGAGACCAGGGCTAGTATTTATCACACTGCAAAAAAAGTACAATTTCAACTAAACTGAAAGATAAAAGTACAAATCCCTCGCTTTTACTCAAATTCACAAACTTCAGAATAAAATCTTTTTACCGTGCTGTGTTTTACTTAAAAATACTCTCATATTTAAGAGCTCTGGAGGAGTCAAGTTGGTTATGAGTAGAATCAGTGTTCGAGCCCTAGATGGGTGCAGGACAGAGACAGAGACAGGCACATGCCTTCTGAGACATGTTTTGGAATGACTGTACAGTAGCACTGCACATCAACAACACATTTTCTAATAACAATACTTATTCCACTTATTTTCACTTGTATTTCACAATATACCAGTTTTTGCTTACCTATTGCAGCTGCTGCTTTCCAGTAAGCTGTTATTTTGATAGGATGTCACACCACATATTTATTTTTCTTGCATGCACTCGTCAATGTGCTTCTAAATTCAGACTTTCCCAGAGATGCTCCAATTTGCTTTTCTTTTTGTTATAATTCCAGTAATATTCCTACAATGCCATCCCTATTTATATGATTTTTTTTTTGCTTTATAGGATAGTGACAGGTAGAGGCTACCATGTGGCCATGTGGCATGCGCTGTAACCATTCGGCTATCGAGGCACTCCCTTGTTATTAATTTCATGTGTTTCAATGTGTTTCAATTTATTGAATCACTCAAGTGAAACTGAAGCACAACAAACATTCATAATCAGACAACCACACTACCAACATACAAAAGCAACAAGCAAGCTATAAGACCAGACAACCAAAATTAAGTACAAGAATAAAGAATTAATTTAATTTAAAAGAATTTAAGAATTAAGAATAGAAGATTTTACACAAAAAAATGAATATTAAAAAAATTATACAGGCATTTGCAGAATTTTTAAGGAATGGTACAGATATAGGTTAAATCCTTATGTCTGATTTTGTCTATTTTTCTCTAAGCATACATGTAATTAATCACATGGTCACTTAAAAGCTCTTCCTACTCTTCGCTCGATAAATCTGTTTTATTCTTCACTTTTAACAAAAAGCTAATTTGCCTCTTTAAAACATTCTTAATGTAATTCTCAGAGGTTTGATAAATTTGTGCCCAGGGCCTCATCATGGCTGTCTTACTCAGGGGTCTCTGTCTCTCTGCATGGCTACCAAAACCAGTGGACACTCATGCAGACCATCTGCCTCCTGTCTCTGCGAGCACACACTCCCGAGTCTGCACAGAATTCATAATGTTGCCGTTGAATCTGTGTAAGCTGCCTTGCATTTGTGTGAGGGAGAGTGTGTTTCAATGACCATGTTTGTGTCTGTTTGTTTCTCTGTGTGTGTGTGTGTGTGTGTGTGTGTGTGTGTGTGTGTGTGTGTGTGTGTGTGTGTGTGTGCGCGTCTGAGTGCTTGAGCGCACGTGTGTGATGACAGCACGTCCTCGCGAGTCGTTATGCACTTGCTCAGAAAGTGTTGCCAGATCATGCTAACACCACAGCCCGGGGGGGTGGGGGTTCTGTGCGGTGAGAGGAGATGAGTGGGTGGAATGGAATGTGTGTGTACATTATGCATATGAGCCACTTCCCCGCTTTCCAACAACTCCACACGGCAAAAGTAGAAACGGGGGGATGCAGCCGATGAAACTGGGGGATGCAGCCGATGCCTACATGAGTGAGTTAATCTTTATCATGTGTGCCATAGAAAAATCAAAGCTCTTGTTTACTCTGGAGCCATTCTCTCTCTGCTGATTAGCATATCAAAGCAGAGGAGATGACATGGAAGAGAGCTCTCCCACCCGAGCAGACCGGACTGGACTGGACCAGGGGTATAATTGCAGGCATGTGGCTCCACTCCACTGGCTAGAGGAGGCAATGAAGACAGGGCACCTATAGGAGTGGGGGAGCGGGGAAGATGCGCGTGTCGGCACATTCTTGATTAAGGGATTAGAGAGGAGGGGAAGATGGATAAAGATGAAGAAATCAATCGAGCTAAATGGGCTGTTGAGTTTGTATGTGTGCAAATCTGCACATCAGTAAACACAGAAACGGCAATTTCCTCTACCCACATAAATCAAACATGTATCAAGTTTATACATAGCGGATCTCCTTAAACAAACTGCAGCTTTAACCGGTTTATGGGAATAACTTATGAGCAATCATAGTGCGTTTATTAAAGGCATATTTGAAGCTCTGGCTATGACGTGGGAGAGTGGGTGTAAGACTAACACCGCTGGGTGAGAGTGAGGTTGTTTGAGTGTATCGTAGATGGTTATTGATGGGAAGTCTTGATCCAGTTGTTATTCTAACATCTGCCTGGGTGATTCCAGACAGATTGTCAGACAGACAGTCACTGCGGGAACAGGCTGGCTGCTCAGCCGTGGCTGTGTAAACTATCCGCTCAGCTCTGAACCTGCATCACCCTGCCCACTTCGCCTAACATCAGCCACCTGCTTCAGCTCAAACGGCTGACACTCCCAGTGTCTCCTTCCATAATTTTGTTTATTTTTCTAGGCTGCTTGCTTTTTCTCTCTCTTCTTCTCCTCTTTCCTTTGACCTGTCTGTGTTATTCAAGTGTCCACGGTAGTTTCAAGTGAAAGCCTCAGAGTGCCTTCAGTTTTCTTTTCGTCCACAGGAGGGAGCCGGCGGCTATTGACGTCTACCTGTCTCAGCATCAGCATCACTCGGCTCCCTCTGCTTACCCGAGCTGTTTGCGTGTCTGAACCCAAACATCCAGCATCAGTTGTCTTTTCTCATTAACGTAACCGTTTAGGCTAATTGGCGAGTTCTGCAGCCACAGTGAGCGGGAAGGGTTCCTGGGCTGCTTTTAGTATGGCCGGTCCGAAGTGGTTAATTAGAGGTGTTGGGAAAGCCTGGTACTCAGCCGTCTCAAGTCCTTAGAGTGGGAGATCCCCAGTGATCCAGGTAATAGAGCTGGAAGCAGCATGGCACCCACTAACGCCCTGTAATGCAATACCCACTTCTAAGGCTTCTGCTCTCCAGCTCCCACTGGACAGCCCAGTAGCCGACAACGCCATAATACCTAATGAAGAAGCCTGACACATTAACTTTTAGAGCGGGGCTTTACCTTGCCAAAACTCTCTCTGGCTTTATGGCTAATTCAGTCATAAGTAATTGTGACCATGTGTAGGCACAAATAAAAATCCTGTGAATTTATAGTTTGTTATAAAAGCCCTGCTTCTCTTTGCCTTGCTCTTCTAGACTGTCCTTTTATGGTGCCACTTTTGCCTTTGTACTTTCACTGCGACTTGATATTTTTTGATTATATCTCACACATGTTCTTTGGTAAACTGGAGGAGGTGCTTTTCTGTTTAACTTTGCTCCCTCATTGATGTAACTTGACAAAGTGTGTCCCAAAGTGTGTGTGTGTGTGTGTGTGTGTGTGTGTTTATGCTCTGCATTTCCTAGTTGTTTGCATCATGATGATGGGTTATGACAACGTGTGTTGATTAGCCTGGCCGTTTGGGTCAATCCAGATGATGCTTAGACTAACTGGGGCTTCAGGTGCTCCGTCTCGCTCATCATCTATCATCTGCTTCCACAGCCTGCGGAGTGACTAAGTGATTTTTACCTGGCCACTCATCACAGAAATGAACTTTTTATTCGCCATCTGTTCCTCAATTTGTTTTATGTCAGTGTTTGAATAATGGAACTGATGATAAACGTGGGTGTTAAGAAGTCTAAGGTGTAATTTGGAGTAAAGGTATGAAACCGTTTTTAGATAAATGTACAGAAATGATGTTGTTACCTTCTGAATAAAGTCTCATTCGCTGATTAACCTAAGAAAATATGAGTTTAAAATTCATTTAAGATAAGGTAATTAGTTAGAAATGCATACTGTGGGTTTTACACTGAATACTAATACTCATGCAGCTTAACAATATGAATTAATTTGTTTTCTGTTTTTCCAGATCATCAAGCTGCTGGACGGGAAGCGTTCACAAGCAGTCGGCATCCTCATATCGAGCCTGCATCTGGAGATGAAGGACATTCAGCAAGGTTGAAAAATATTTTCTGTTCAGCATGTCTAGAAGCCTGTGCACACTAAGATATCATTTAAATCTCTTTCAGGGAAGAGGATCTTATTTAGATTCAATGGTAATAAACTGAATTTATAGTCCCATATCTGCAAGAAATTGCGGCTGACTCCTGATGAAATGCAGATGAAGTTATTTTTAGAGATGAGATAGCGAGCCCTGCAGCGGAGAACAATTTCCGACCTCTTGACAGCTACTAATTTGTAATGAGAGACACTTTTTTTGGATTAATATGTGTTTCAAGTGGAATGTGGATGATTTTTCCAGTTACCAGGGTGGGAAAGAAAATGCCTCGATTTGTCAAAATGTCAGACGGCAACACTGGGATGAAAGCAGCCTTTCAGATTTTCTGTCAGGCTGCTTGAAATCTCTCCTGCACTGGTTAAAATCCAAGTGCCATCTCCTTCATTTGAAGAGCTGCGTAGATTGATTTACATGCTTGGTTGTTCTGTGGAATTGCAGGCTTGTTTGTGTGTTGAAGTGGCTGTATGTGTGTGTAAACACACAATATGTGTGTTTGGGGACAGTGTAGATGGGCCAGGAATTGGTCCTGTCCTGGGACTGTGGCAGAGAGTGCCTGCCGCCTGCTAGTCTGAGCATGCGGCCAGCAGATCTGTTTATTGTAGCCAGTGACGGTTTCCACAAGCCTAATGGGACTGACACCCCACTAATGACCTAAGCATGTACAAAACCACCTTCCACAGTTAGCAGACACTGCGCTACCACATAAAACCACCTCAGACACAAGCCAAACAGCACATAGCACCAGGATGCCCATTTTGTTTCGTTTTTTTCCCTTTCCTTTCAATCTTTTTCTCTCTGTTCCAGTGTCAGTTTGTAGATGTGGTTTGGTAAAAAGTCCTGCTCACACCCAGCGTGAGGCTGCTTCCTTGTGCTTTAATGGGAGATGTATGTGAAATTAACTATTTGAATCTGACAATGAAGGACAGCACCTTTAATAATCACTTCTAAGGGCTCTTGTCCCTGGCCTCGCCTGCTTGCCTCCCCTTTGTTGCCAAATTAAAAGGACATGGGACATGTAATGTAATTAGAGCCACTAGGGAGGGAGAGAGAAGGTAGCACTCTGGTTAAGGGAGAGAGGGGTCAGCTGCACCCGCCGGAGTGACTGGGGGACCTCAAGGGCCACCATGGTTCAAGGGCAAAGGGAGGCTCTCCCCCACACACCACCTCACCACACACACACAAACACACACGTTCACACACCACACATGCCCTTCCACACCAAAGCCGATGAGTGAAAAGTGGAAGGAGAGGGTGTGAGGCGGTTGGCAGGCAGGCTTTGATCTGCGGGTGTGGAGAGATATCCGGCTCCCCTCAGATCAGAGTGCTCCTGTGCACACTGGACCAGGCCCCCCTTTGGTGTGTGATTGACGGCTGCATGGCTGAGGGACTGAATAATCCACTCTAATAAGATGTAGGAAATGGACCTCCAGCGTTTTCTCTGATCCAGACATTGGGACCACATTGACAGGAACATTGCAACAGGAACAGCTGGGAACCAGAATGCAAAGTATTACCTTGTTAGCTGGAAGCAGTGTGTGATTGAAAAGACTGGGGTGTGTTGGTTAAACCTACATTTACCTGTACCAGTACGATACATGACATGGTGCTGATACCAAAGGAAATTTTACTTTTTTACATTGTTATAAACATGTTTTTCTATCTGAAACTTTTTTCCAAAACACAAATGCCTGTGTTTAAAGTACCATATATGAATTCTAAATAATAAATTAATAAACTAAATAAATACAATATAAAATTAACAAAATTAATCCTAATTTAAGTTAACAATACAGTTATTGAAGCAGGGCTATACTTTTAAACATGAAATATAACATTCTTCCTCTCACAAATTAAACATTTAATTCATTAGCCATAAAATACAGTCTTTATCAGTTCAACACGCTCAGGGGCTTCACTGCTAGATGGTTTTTCTTGGTCTGGCATGACCAGTAGTTTATAGTGGCTAATGTTGGCAATGTTTTGCTTTTTAACAGACATTGTGCTACTGTTACAATACATTTTACTCTTAACCTTCATCGCATAATTGTCACTTGTGGCCACAGTGGCTATTATTTAGCAAAAGTTACCAAGTTTCGCTTTGTTTATATATGTAGAAGCTAATGTAATGTTAGCTAATGTTAGCAAACTTAAGCTAGATTTTGCGGTGGGCCTAACATTGCTGAAGTCAGTTTGTGACTTTTCTCTACTACTGTTACACTACATTGTACTATTTGCTGTAATAGCCACTTGTGACCAGTAGCTTTTATTCAAAAATTACAAAGTTTCCCTTTTAAGTATTTCTCGACACTTTCCTATACTTCACACTTCAAGTGTGCTTGTACTGCAGTACTGGAGCCATCCCTCCCGTCGTGTCCTCCTCCCCTCCTCCCCCACTTAAGCCATAAACCTGTGACACAGAACAGGAGTCACTTTCGCTTTTGTGCCGTCATCTATATTCTGCCTTCCCTGCGCACTTTAGTTTTTGCGGTGAGTCAAGCTAAACAAACATGCAGCCTGAAGGAGGATGTCAAGAAATGTCCTTCTTTTTCATATTATTTCTCAGTCCTTTGATGTCTGAATCATGATCTCTGCCATCCTTTATTTACCCTTTTCTCTCTCTCTTCCCCCTCTTCCTTTTACCTCCTCCTATCATCCTCTGTTTCTCACTCGGCTCACCTTCTCCTGCCTCACTCACTCACTCAAAAATCATTACAGTCGGCTGTGGTGGTTCTAGTTGTGGGCCCAGAGGTTAGGCAGTTTCAGGCTTTCTGTTTTGACCTCCTGTATGGGGCTTCGTCCCCCAGTCTGTCTGCTTTCTCCAGAGCAGAGGAATTGCGGGTGTTGGGCCAGCATCTGTGTTCTCAGTCTGCCCCACATATATCTGCCCCCCAACCTGACCACACTCCAAGCTTCACCACCTCAAACTCAATATTCTAAATTAGGTGTATAATTCAACTACATGGTAATTGAATGTTTTGGCACCCTAGTTTTGGTCAAATATTGCTCCTTTTTCCTGATTTTGACATTAGTTCTTCATTCTCCTACAATATATAATATGTCTTATATAGTATGCCACAAATATAATGTTCTATTAACCCAAGTTTAACAAAATTACAGGGCTATCATGAGTTTACGTCCCTAGTCGGAAAAACAAGTTCGTTTTTCCAGCACTGGCAGCACTTAAAAGGCAGCATGTTTTGGCCAAGATCTTATCCATTTATAAGACTGACTGCTTATAATGAATATCTTTACTGTTCCAGCTGTTCTCACTGTGGACAACTCTGTGGTGGATTTGGAGACCATTGAGGCTTTATATGAAAATGTAAGTATGAAGGAGCAGTCTGTCTAAGGTAATAAAAACACAGAGAAACACAAGGCCGTAAAATCATCTGACAGCTTTAAATAAAATAGAGGAAACCTTATTATTTTTATTGCTACAAATTAGTTTTACTATAGTATGTGGCCTATTATCAGTGCAAGTGTCTTTTCTTATTGCGCGGCATCTTGCACTGCAACAATTGCGGCACCTACTCAAGTTACCACTGTATGTCATTCTCTCACTGAACATATTTAGCTGTATTGATATACATCTTGATTTTGGACTCTGTGTGTCTTTTATAGAGGGCCACCAGTGATGAGATGGACACAATAAGGAGACATTATGAGAATGCTAAAGAAGATGAAGTCAAACTGCTGGACAAACCTGAACAGTAAGATCACTTCTACCAAAAATTCCAAATAGTTTTATAATACTCCACGAAGAAAATGATACATTCATAAATCATGATAAACTTGCCTGTATTTATCAGAAGAATTAAGGTATATTCAGATATTGGGTTTAGTGCTATCAGTATTTATTTGCCTGATATTCATTTAGCAAAGTTAAATACATTTACATGGGTTTCTGAGATTTCACAGGACATATCAATTAATGAAAAACAAGATGAAATGATTCCAGTATTAATTATGTATTAATTCATTTGGACTTAAAGGTCATTGGTCAAACAATCCATAAACATGGCATACTGGAAAACATGGCCAGCATTTACACTTTAGGGCATAATTTGTCTGTTCCCTCAAAGTCTTTATTTTTTGATATAGTCCTCTACAACTTTGTGTGTGTGCAAACATATGCATTAATGGACATTGCTTCAGTAGTTCCTGTCGGGGTTAAGTAGTCCAGGCCAGTTAACGAGGCCTGGACCCAGCCATGCCGCTCAGCCTGGCCTTTTCCATGTTTGACCAGAGCTGTCACTACAGCTGCCCGAGTCATCCTTACTCAGCGTCTGCCCCCATCAGCAGGGCCTAATCATGCAGGATGTTACCGCTCCGCTCCCCTCTGACACGGCACTGTTTACACAAGTCGTCCTGCATCAAGCCAGAGCTACCTTTGATCAGTCTCTGTGCGCCGCTCGCTGCTCTCCCACCACTCCGACCCCGTGGACCTTTCAAACCCAGCCGAGCAGCACCGCTCATGACTATCAGCTGCCTGTGAACCGCAACATTGACTTAGCCGGCCTGCGTGGGGGAAGCACGGTCTGCCAGGGACCTGAAATAGTTCTTCCTGTTAGACATTTTGTTTAATTCTGTCATAACACATCACACCCTGTTCTCTTCCACCCCCTCCTCCTCCTCCTCCCCTTTTGTTTTCCAGGTTTCTCTATGAGCTCTCCCAGATTCCTGACTTTGCGGGCCGAGCCCACTGCATCATCTTCCAGTCAGTGTTCCTCGATACCATCTCCTCCATCCGCCGCAAGGTGGAGATCATCTCGAATGTCTGCAAAGTAAGAACATCACGTCAATAAGCGCTGCTTCGGGAAGGTGTCAATAAGCTATGTGAAGGTTTACTAACCCAAAGGCCGTGTGTGTGTGTCAGGATCTGTTAGGTTGTAATCATTTGCGGGATGTACTGGGTCTTGTTCTGGCCTTTGGGAACTATATGAATGGAGGGAACAGGACAAGAGGTCAGGCTGATGGATTTGGACTGGAGATCCTCCCCAAACTAAAGGACGTCAAGAGCAGGGTAACACAGCACTTATAATTCTTACCAAAGTGCCATAATTTCCTGGTAAATATTAGCTAAGTAGGCCCATACAATCAAATCACAGTCATGTATCAATATGTAATGGAAAGTAAATTGCAGTCATTTCTTCCTTTAGGACAATCGTACGAACCTGGTGGACTATGTTGTTTTATACTACCTGCGTAATTTTGACAAGGTGAGGTACTCTCAGTCAAGTCCACAACATTTTACACTCTTAAAACATCTCTTCCTCAACACTCATACACTTTTATGTTTGCTCCACTGTTCCAGCATGCCGGCACAGACAAGAGTGTATTCCCTCTGCCGGACCCTCAGGATTTATTCCAGGCTGCTCAGGTTAAGTTTGATGACCTCACCAAGGACATCAGGAAGCTGAAGAAAGATCTGACTGGTAGGACATGACCTGTTGTAGAAGTACATTCATTTTCTGTTATCGAGGCTTAAACTGCACGCCACATTGCATTTTATTGCTCAGGTCATCTTTGTTTCATTGTAAACCAGTCAGTGTAATTGTATACATTACCTCCTTCACCAGAGCAGTTTGAATGTAAATGTACATCCCCTGTACTCTTCCTGCCCTGTGCAGAGAGGCTTGTGGGTGTATTCAGGACCTTGGATGGCCTGAGGCAGCTTTTCCCAGTTTCCAGACATTGTATCTCAACAGCCGTGTCATCATAACACCACAACCTCTCCTGTGTCAGAACAGCTAGCCAAAGAAGCGTCTACATTTCTTTCTTCTAGAGCACTTAAAAGCAGGAGTATAATCCAGCTCATCGAGGAAGCATCAGAGTGATAATTGGGGGATAAATAAGTAAACGCGATTTTGGTGTGTCGGGGGCGCCGAGCCACTCAGTTAGCCAGCCAGCCAGCCAGCCAGCCAGCCAGTCAGTCTTGGCCAGGGCCATGCTGAGGTTAAAGGCGATGCCCCCCACTGCCCCTGGTGTCTGTGGTTATTTAAATCAACCAATAATACGGCATATGAAAGCAATTAGATATGCTCCGCAGCTCTCCCCTACGTTTTTTAGATCGCTGTTAAAGCCCTCTCCTCTCTGACCCGGGGGAAAAATACAAAGAGTCTACTAAAGTACCCAGACCCACCTCAAGCTGTCACTCATTTATTAGGAAAAATGGAAGACCTGAAGACAATAAATGCAACATAAGGGCCCTCGTATTTGATCTCTGCTGCTGCACAGTCTGGCACAGTAGTCCTCGGGGGTATTAGTATCACAGGGCAAGCATTGGATTCTGGAGGTTTGGTGAGCTCCACCTCTGACTCCCACCATTTTTTATCCTCTCCAGCCGCCAGGAATAAATATTTATGCCTGGCTATTATAAACCAGCCTAAAGAAAGCAAGTGGTCTTAATTATGAAGCTAACACAGATCACTTCCATCGACATTGTGAATTGTGTCTGACACTGAGAGGCTAACACTGACTCACACTTTGGTTTACTCGCTCTGCTTGACTGAGACAAGCAAGGCTGCCTGCCCCTCACCTGATCCTAAGGTGGCGACTGCAGTGTCTTGCCCTCCAGGCTTGGGTCAAAGGTCAGGAGACTTGGTGCTAGCAGTCAGAAATTCATTGCTCCTAGCTTAGCCTCCTCCTCAGACAGAATTCAATGGGTGTCTCTCTCATACAAATCTCAGCATTCTGTATTTAAACTGGCACTTGAATGTGTTTGCAGCCGTGATGACACTTTGCCGCGTGTGTGTGGAGGGTCTAGTCATCAGTGATCCTCAGGAGTGGGTCCCCGTCCGTCTTGGCTGCCCTCTCCTTCACTGACTTGTGCAGAAACATGATCCTCTTTTGATGAGGCTTCCTGTTTGGGGAGAGGGTGATGACCTCTCTCTGTGCTCCTCTCAGGGGGAGAGGGATGAGTGGGAGGCCACAGGGACCTAAACCTACTGTAGGACTCTCAGCTCCCATAAAGACAAACATCTTCTTTTCTGTTTCTGTCTCGAATCATGTATAGTAGTGCAATTAGTTTTGGAACCCAGCACGCAAACGAAAGATTACATTTATCTTTAAAAATCCTGTGCAGCTTCGGCTCTATCACAAGGAGTTGCTAATCAAACTTGGAAGATTACCACTTTCAGAGCAGCAAGTACCGACATAAAGATCCCTTTAACTGCCGCGTAATTGGACTGGACAGAGAGGCAGGGACGCTACCGAATGAAATAGGATCAAATAAAAAGAAACAGTCAGAGCTCATTTGCTGCTCAGGGGAGTTTAGTGTTTCACAGAAGGTCTGGCCCAGGTTAGGCATTCATCACCGTGGCAAATCAGACAGTGTCCTGATTTTAAATGGCCTTTAATGTCAGGTTCAGGCAGGGCCTTTAGCCTGAGCCCAGTTTTACGACGGAGGCTCCGCTCGGAACAGCATGTGTGAAGTCAGCGAGCTGAAGTACAGTCACCGCTCGTCTGACCAAACGAGACGAAAGTAATGCTACATGTTGAGATCTTTGTCACTGACTGGTTGCAAATGGCAATTCAAGAAAAGTCTGAACTGAGTGCATCTTAATTATAAATCACATTTGTGCTATTTTTTTTTTTTAAATGTTGATCAAAACTATTTATTTAACTGTACAGCATGATATAGAGTTCCTTTTACCAAACAAGACTCTTCACATACTGAGCTAGTATGACGATTATAGATACATTTAGCAGTGACTAATCCACATTTTAACAAAGGTTAATGCTCCACCTCATATTGTAAGTCCTGCCTGATGTTTTTCCTGTCAGCACGGTATTCTCCAGTAAAAATTTAGGAGAAGGGCTATAGTTTGATGGATACGGGTTTATTTATGAGGAGTGGAAAGGAGAGAGAGTGTCTTAGCTTTCCCTACTGAGGCAGTCTCCTGGCTGGCCTCACCGGGGGGGGGGGCTCCCCATAGAAAGGGGAGCTGGAAGTCTGACAGTCTGCTGGGATTGGAGATAATTGGGGATCAGCGAGAGAATCCACTTTCCAGGTATAAATAACTAGAATATGCCAGGGCCGGAGTGCTGTACTGGTGTAACCTCTGATGAAAGGTAAAAAAGTTAAATATTTTCCTCCAGGCACCTCCAAAAATATATTTTATTTTATTTTTTTACAACAGGGCTTAAGAGCCATCTGATTCTGCATACAGGTATTCGTAAAACTGGGGGAAAAAACAATTTTTGAAATGAATTATTGCGTTGAACTGTAGTTCAGCTGGCACCTGATGTCAATGTGCAAAAAAAAGGACTCACCTGTGTATTATCAGACGTTTCTCTGTCTACTAGTTTGCTCCCTCAGCGTTTACTTTTAATAATGATCCAGAGCTACAGAGACAGGAGGTGGCGGGGCGTTACGGCCCCATTTCTGAGACAGAAACATTCATCCAACAGCTAGTTCCCTCATCTTGTAGTGCTCCGCACGCTTCCCCCATCCACTGTTTAAGCATTTTCTGTAATCCACACACACACACACACACACAGTTGTGCATTGTCTTGGTGTGCTGTGATTTCCTGGTAGCTGCAGTGGGGGCTCTTGCTTACAGTGGTTAAAATCATAAGTACATATTGACATCAAAGTCATCCATTTTGCAAACAGCACAGGGTAAATCCTGGAGCACAAGTCTGGCTTTCTTGTTTGTTTTTCTTCCCGTTTATTCCACCACCACAGCCCACCCCCCACCCCTTTTACCCACAGCTTGTTGTCATTGTTGACTCTCTCCCATTTGGATATGATGGATTGGGCAACGATTCCTCTGGAGATATAGATGCATGTTTGTAAGTGTTGCTTGAGTGCCTCAGGATATCAGCTCTGATTCAGTCTGTTCATTCCCACAGTGTGGCATACTGTACCTGTGGCTCCGGATGGATGTGTTTGCACATGGAAGCTCAAAGCTGGCTCAGGAAAAGCTCTAATTTCTTCTGGTTTAACACAGTACATGAAAACACAATACATTAGCAGCCCAGTTCCAACACTGGCTGTAATCTCATCTGTTTTCACCTTGTTGCAACAGTGGAAGGGCTTTAAAGAGCTGTCTGTGGTGGGAAACTAGTCTTCTGTGGCGACATGACTGGACAGAGAGCCTGATGGGACAAACTGTGCCACCAGCAGCCGAGGGTCGACACTGTAGTGTTGTTGTTGTTGTTGTTGTTGTTGTAAATTGGAAAATCAGCTTTGTGTTTCCTCACTGGTCACAAACAGAGAAGGCAAGCTATTGTAACAGTTAACAGGAGGGATGATCCAGTGAGCAGTGAAAATGTAATTACACTTTTACTTTAATGTCAAAGGCTGCTCTACTCCATAGTTAGAAAGTAATTTAGGTATCTGAAATGGAGTTACAGCTGATTCAATTATCACTTAAAATATCTAAAATTACAGTTCTAAGCATTCAGAGGGTCCTTGTAGATAGATCCATTGGCTTATGCTTATTTCGTTCCTAAGCCCTTGCCATGAATTAAATGGCATTTAAAATTACATGCTTGGTTCAAATTTTAAGGAAAACACACAGTTAAAAAACACTCCAAGCAAAGTAATGACTAGTAGGCCCACATAAACATCTTACATCTAACATTTTATTTTCTCCATATTTATGCAGCCCATCAAAGCAAAAATTGTGTACAATTACTTTAATACAAACATTTAATACAAACCTTTCAAAAATACTTTATTTAAGAGTACTTGACTTTAAAATACTTTTTAAGAAATGGAAGAGATAAAAACATTTTGGAGCGTCACCACAACTTTCCCTTGTGCTGAATCTTCTCTTGGTTTGTCCCATCAAAGTTTGTAGGACTGTTTGTGCAAAAGAGAAACCTATTAACATTCACTGCTCCATTTACACACATTTTGGCTTCATTTGTGACCAATTAAGAATTTTTTATATTTCAGGCAAACGCCGATAAGTTCTAAGGTCTTCAGTCTAACCTGATACATGCCGTCTGTCATTTACTTTTAGGAGAATCCTCCTTTTGACTTTACTCCTCTTTAAAAAAAAAAAAAAAAAGTATCACTCCGAGACAATGTCTCAAACTCAAGCTTTAAGTTTTTATTCTTTACAGCTGCTGTGTTTTTGTGGGCTTCCTCCTTGCGGCCTTTGCTGTCTGGACCACATTTGGAAGAGAGCCGCCTCTAAATTGTAGACTTGCTGTTTTGAACACTGTTTTTAATGGGTCCTTTTGAGTTGGGGGATTTCTGGTAAGGAAACGTGGTTTGTCCAAACAGGATATTTTGGTTGTCATGTTTATATGGTTGCTGATTTCTGTTTTTTATTTTGATAACTGCCAGCTCTCACTATCCCCGAATGTAAAAAAGTGTCCTGGAATCCAGACAGCGAGGCTGCATGTAGTTACTCCTCAATTTTAATGCTCAGGCGTCGTGTTTCCTGTCTGATTTATTAAGACAGCCAATAAATGGAAGATGTAATCAACTGATTTTACCGAGCTGCAGGTGCAGCGGCTCCACATGCAAACATATGAGAGCCAAATTCGGATCTAAAAGCAGCGATGAAGTGAAGTGAGACCAGGGCCAGACCTGTTAATGCTCTTGTTGTTTTGCAGAACCATTTAGCTATGCAGTCATAAGCAAGTGGAGGTATTTATTGCAGCCATTAATGACTTACAGGTTGGAGGAATGTGTCAAAGTTCTTTCACCAGGCGTCTGTGTGTGTATAGTAACGCAGGCTTACAGTTGAGAGGAAATGGAGAAGGTTCGGCTGGAACACGCTCAGTCACGGCTGTTTCCTCCGAGCTCGTGTGAGTTGGGTCAATTGGCACGGCACAGAAAACACATCCACAAACAGCAAACACATCTGCTGTGCTCACATGTACCATATTAAGACAGCAACATGTAAGACAACAGGCAAGTATTACTGATTTGTAAACCATGGGATGCTCTCCACCAATAGCATCCGTTGAAACGAGTGGATCAAGGGGAAAAAACTAAATAAATACAAATAAAACTATAGATTCATCTTTAAAATTCAAATTTCCTTTTCAGTCCTTGTGTTAAACCCTGTTGGTCTCCCCCCCACTGCTGTCGTTCATTTAACAAGGGGAGTGTGTCTGTGGCTTTCCACTGTGGCCTATTTAGTTAGTCAGTAAGTACGTTTATTTTGAGTGTAAAGTCACACAGTGTCTCAATACACTTTACAAAAAAAGAAAGAAGACAGTTGCAGAAACAACAATAAAATAGAATATACGACAAGATGTAGATGAATGTAGATATTTTAGTCTTTTTTTATTTTAATGAACATTTCACATCTTACTTTGAAGACAGTCCAAGTTTATCCCAAGTGATCTTGTCTTTCTCCTCACCGCATTTTGATGAATCTCATTTCACAGCGTTTAACTGCACCATGTTATTAATGAGTTTTCTTAGTTTTTAGTTCTTAGTGTAATTGTTTTATATGCCGGAATTACTTTTTCCTCTATTCTCTTTATTAAGAGGCATTTCCACCTGTTGTATCATTTCCCTCCGTTCTCTTTTACGCTCTCTCTCTGCCAGCTCGTGAGAAGGACGTGCAGAAGGTGTGTGCTAACTCGTCGGAGGAACACCTCCAGCCCTTCAAGGAGAAGATGGAAGGATTTATCTCTGCTGGTGAGTCGAGATAAGATTGGACTTTTTATCAGTGGCAAAACTGTGGACGCGGAAATATTACGGAAACATTGTGCCACTTATGGTTTGCTGGTTATAATTATGTATCAATGTTGCTCTTCGTTTTGTAGTTTTACTTTTTTTTTATTCCAAATATATGTAAATAAATGTCTCTTTTAATTATCTAGCTAAAATCTAGTTGATGAAACAATTCACACGATATTTTTTGGAAAGATTCTCGTGTACACAGGAGTTAATGCACATGATGTAGAAACAGAAAACTCTGCAATGACCCTTTAGCACCAAAAGACAGCAAAAAAAACAAACACAAAATTTGTAAATCATTGATTACCGCTTTGACAAAATGTATTAATGCTGCCCCAACATATGCCGTATGTGTAATCTTTGACTCCTGTGAAGTACACTTTCACTGATTGTAATCACAAAATATTGTCTACCTCGGAGATAATTAGTTGTGTCAGTCAAGAGGAGGTTGTTTTATCTTCTCCCACTCCACCTAAATCATGCACAATAACACACTCAGGTTCTCGCCGATGTTTGCCCTCAGTCCTGCTCATAAGCTGGCCTATTTCTAGTGTCTTCAAAGATGAAACATTCATTTGGACAGAGGGTTTACAGCCAGGAGATAGTCATGAAACCGAGCTTACAGAGCTAGAAAAAGGCCCGTTTTCACCCAGACACACAGCATGGGACCTTTTTTAAAAGGGGGAGGTATAATTATGTTTTTTGCCATGTCAGACAGTCAGCTGGGTGGTGCAGAATCTGCCTTTTAGTGCAAAGTGTGTATTTGTTTTTGTTCTTGCTGGGAGAGGGCGTCTCGGCGCTCTGTAAGACAGCACGAGGACAGGAGTCTACAGGCCTGTAGAAGGGATCACATTGCCTCTAACATGGTTCTCATGTACTCTCAGCTGCCATAAAGCTAGCAGGACATCTCTGGCTGCGGCCTTGTAAAGACCGGCTGGCCTCAGTGGATCAGACCTGGGGACCACCGGGACAGGAGCAGAGCTTCCCCGACACGCTCTGATCATGTCGCCGTCTGTCCCCTTTCTGACCCAGACACTGGTGCTCTCCTGCTCCCTTCCTTCCCACATTTTAATATAGTTGTAGTATATACCAAGAAAGAAACCTTCATTACTTTAGTTCTGCAGGAAGCAAGCGGCAGAGTGTAAGAATTTAAAGTACTTTGGTTGGTTAATTAATGAAGGTGACTGTGTACACATGTCCCTGAGTTATGGCTCTCTTATTATTAAAGTGACACAAACCTTCCTCTGCATCCGAGTGAAGCCATTAGGGCATCTTAGTTTGCCACAGAGGGCTCCATCTCTCTCTCCCTCCTGCTGTCACATCACTTGATTCAGTTCAGTGCCTGGATAAACGGTGAATGTGGCACCAGAAACAGGTCAGTTGGCCAGTTTAGCCGCCACCTGCTTGCAATCTCTGTCCTGAAGTCTTTGCACTGATGTCTTTGGGCAAGAATTCTCACATATTTTTGTTTTCAAAATAAAGAGAAGCTACTTGCCTTGGGCCACTTTTTTTTTGTTTTATCTATACAGCACTACATCTTGTTCTGCAGGCTGTGGACCGTTGCTCTCAAAAAATCAGCAGATCAGTGTAGATCACAGTCCACATGAGAGACCAGAAGGAAACTGGAGCACACTGTTCTTTCTTAAAGGATTGGTTGGCACAAATTAACAGCAGGCTCTCTTTCCAGAAACAATGTCCCTGCTACTGTAAAGGATCCACAGCCCTCACTGTGAACAGGTTTCATTGGAACTATTTTCTACCCAAGAAATGGTCACTACGAAAATTGTACACGGCAAGATCTATGGACTCTTTGGAGTGACTGGTAACGTGTTTCAGGATGTTAGTGTTGAATTTAAAGGGTTATTTATTTATTTATTTATTTTCATTTATTAGTTTATAGATATATTTTTTTATATGATAGTTTAAACTGGAGATGCATTGCAGGCAGGAAACAGGGATCATGGAGTGAGAGAGATGGGTATGACATGCAGCAAAGGTCCCCGGCTGTAATTGAACATTTCAGTTATATGCTGAGCAGTTTAAACCACCAATCAGGGTGCTCTTTGTTTACATTTTTAAATGTAATAATCAAAGCTCTGAGCACCACTAACAAAATTCTTTTCACCACCATAGTATTGACGTGGAGGCAGAAATCTGAGCGGCGCATATCTCAAAACCTATCTGAAGACCCGAAACTATCTGCATGGCTATATGCCACTAGAGGCAAGTGACAAAATATGCTTTTTGTAAGTACAAGGACTTTCGATGCAACGCGTGCCACATGTTAATCAGCCAGACATGCTTAATATATTGTCTTGGTGACAGAGGAAAGTGGCCCTATCACACGAGGACTAGACTACATTCAAGGACTAATTGCCTGCATTAGTTGCAGCACGGCACGCAGCAGTGAAACAATAGATTCCCTCTATCATAACAGAGTCAGCTGAGGTATCTCACAGGGAGATTGTAGCCATATGTTTGCGGCGCAGAGTGAATATGTGTGGGGAGTCCATGTTTGAAGTACAATTCCTGAAAAGATGTTTGTTATTGCAGACCGAGTCTGTATTCTTGAAATGGAAATGTGCCATGACATTGTTCTAGTTAGCTTATCCGCCTTAACTACTTCTGGGTGCCAAAGCCTCCCTTGGGCTGTGGTCAGTATCGCAGAATATTTGAAAGCTTTTAAAACCACTGTGGCTGCCACTGGCTACAAAACGGCATTGGTTTAGCGAAGGCACATCTTGAACATAAACTTTCCAGTGGAATACTTGTAAACCTTTCTTTCATAAACAGAATTCCTCGAGCTGTTGCCCATTGCTTCGGGAGGAGTGGTGTGTAATCATCGTTCGTGATGATTCCATGACTTCAAAAGGCAAAACAAAGCAACAGTCCTCACATCAAAGAGCGGCTGAGGCTCTTAAACTCTGACTCATCAGTGAATGAGTTAATTTCTCACCCAGGTAAACGCTCAGGAGGCTGACCGCAGATGCATGTGTTTGACACATGATTTTAGATATTGAAATGAACCGTTAAGAAACAGTGCGTCATTAAAAGCCTCAAAATACAGACTGTGTACTTTTAACTTCTTCCTCATACAAGAGGGTCAAAGTATACCAGTGAATCAACAGATACTTAAGACTTTGTACTGAGAGTTGTGTTTCTGAGTAGCACTGACCCATATCCCAGCCCGTGGAGAAGCTCACAGCGGGGCCTGCAGGTGAACCCAAACGCCCTGCGCTCTGCCTCTTAAACTTGCCTGTGTGATCTCTCCCAGATCCAACAGGGGATACCTCCCAATCCCAGTGATCCACTCTCTTGTAAGGCTGTTCCTCTGCTTGTCCTGTCACTGGTTTCGCTCTGGTTATGAGCCAAGTTCTCTCCACCCTTTGAAATGTATTTTACGTAGTGTTAATCTGATCTCGTTCACTGATTTTCTGGAATGTGCCTTTGTATTTCCCCCCACAATTTGTTTCTCTCTCTATCAAGACACGACCCTCAGAACTATTCTCTATGGTTAAGTTAAAAAAGATCAGACTGTAGTGATTTTAACATCTAATCAAACACCTTTTTGTTTCCCTTTTTAACTGGAGCTCTTTGAAACCTCTGGGGATACTCTGACAGGCATATTTTTTGTGTTTTGTGTTTAATACAAGCCATGACTAATTGAAAACAAATTCCTGCTTTTAATCTGAGCTTGTGTAAGTCGCATTCTACTGGCTCTCTTAGGAAATATGTGTATCATCACATCCGTGCGCTTTCTTTGTTGTCAGTGAGTCAGACTCTAATAACCAAAATTCCACTTGTTCAGATGACTGTGAATTACGTAGACCAAGTAGAATTTGCAGATAACAACTGTCCAAGGGACCTGTTTTTGATGAAGTCTTCGAGATGCATCTGTGTTCAAATAGAGGCGGTGTAGGGAAACGGAGAGGGATGCTTTCTGGGAATCCTCAGCATCCCTCTTAGGCTGCTTTCCATCTCTTTGTTATCTAGCAGCCAGGTATAGCAGCAGTTTGGAAAAGTGTGTCAGAGCTTTAAAGCCCTAATTTATTGTCCCTCTCAGCATGCACATCTCATAACTTTCTAGTTAGCGACTACTGGTTTCATGTTTACACAGGGAGCGGTTGAAGAGAAACTTCACACACATCCTCTCTCTCTGGGCCACTCTCTCTCCTTCTCTCTCTCCCTCAGCCTCTCGGCTCCAGTGCCACCTCTGCACAGTTGCACCAGAGGGGTACCTCAGGCGCCAGCCTGACCCCCACTGAGACTAACGCCATTGGTCACAGCCCCTCTACTCTGCCCCCCCACCCCCACCCCCCCCCTCCTCTTTCTATCCCAGACATGGCCACAACCTCCCTTCATTAGGTTTACCTCAGCCCCCTTGCACACAAACATGTTTAAATAAATAAATAAATAAAAAGTGTAAAAGTAAAAGGGCTGGTTGGTCAGAGGCTTAAGCTCACCTTCTCCCAAAAGACCCCCAAACCTGCCTTTGAACAATTTTTTGGAGACTTCCCGCTCTTAAATCTTCAAGTAGGAAAGGTCCCCCATCATTGTAAAAAGGATGAATCTGGAAAAATGCAATAAATCTGAGATCACAGGCACTCTCTGGCCCTAGATAAATTCTTGCACCTCGGCCTGGCCCGCCGCACACATCTGCCTTGCATTTAGACACTTTTACATGGCAGGAGCCTCCAGTTCCCAAGCCTCTCTGCTCAACCCTGCGCCCCTGCTTCAGCTCTGCTTAGAACACGCACACGTATGTCCACACACACACACACACACACACACACACACACACACACACACACACACACCTCTGCAAACAGACCACCGCTCCCTGCCCCACGCCCAGGCGTCACAGTCTCACACTCTCATGCGTTAACGCACAGAAGCACGTCAAACTTTACAATGTGCTTAACTGTCACCTGGGTAACATGCGCACTGTGTCAATGACATCTCAACCCAGAGCCCTTCTTCTTCTTCTTTTCTCCTCAACTGACAACTCAAGCCAAATTGATGGCTAATGAACACAGCGCCCCCCTCTGGACTCCGCCGGTGGCCTCATTGGCTTGCAGTGGAAACATTTGGTTATCTATGTCACCAAAAGCCCCATAATCTGCCCCTTGATCAGTCTTAATCCAATATTTTCTCTCTTTTTGTTTTTTTTTTTGTTTTTTTACAGCTCAAAAGGAGCATTCTGCTGAAGAGGGGCGACTCAGTGCCGCACAGAAAAGGTAGGAGACCAACTTTAACAACCCCAAGCTGAGATGCATTTTATATTATGAATGAAAGATCACATTTGGATAGAAGATATTTATATTTCCTGTGGATTTCATCCCTCAACAAGGGAGTTCTGCCAAGCATTATGGGTTGCAAAAGTCACATAGCAGTGTTTAGCATGCTTCACATAGATAACATAGCTGGTATCTGATAGCACTTATGCTTGCTATTTTTATAGTTGTATATAATTATTAGCACCAGCTCATAAGGTTTCTGGTAAGATAAAGGAGCTTCACAGTATCGTGGTTTTCTGCCTTGTTGAGAAATTCAAACCAACTTTGACTGGACGGGGATTGCTGCATGTGATGTGGAAGTGACCAGTTTATATATCCAATATTTTAAGTATCTATACACCTGTGCTCACTTCTGGGCCTTTTGCAATTTGTCTTAAAGACAAATAAACAAGACGCCCATGCTCACCAGAGAAAGTCGCGGGTTTCTACACACACATAAAGTGCAGCATACTGTATTTTAAGCCTGAACGCCCTGTGCTTCCTCCCCCTGCAGTTCCTATCATTCTTATCTGCCATGTTTTGTGCAGAAGACTCCCAAGAGTTTTCTGAGAGGCATCTGATTTATAGGACGTAAGACACACTGGCAGCCGCTGAGCTCGCTGTCCGAGCGAAATCATATCTGGAACATTTCATATTGTAAAAAGATGGTGGAGCAGACAAACAAAGCAAATAGATTATTTTTTCCTTGTTTGGATAGAGAGCAGAATTGTTTGCTTTATATCGTAACTCTCCCACTTCCAAAATACATCATGAAAGCACATAAAGGAGAAAGTGAAAAGATGCCGGACGCAGGAAAATGGAAACTATAAACAATTAGGAAGTTGATTGCTTTGGACAAAAACTATAACTCAGCGAATGATTCCAAACTGTTCTGTTTCATGTTGCTGTTTTTGAGCCAAGAGAGTCGCTGAGGGACTACTGCACCTCTCGCTCTCTGTCCTGGCCCCTCACCCCGCCCTCGCCATATAGTGATATCTCTATCTGCTGAACTGGACTGACACGTGTGTGTGTGTGTGTGTGTGCACCCTCTTGTGCATGAGTGACACCACTGTAATGAAGCCGCTGAACTTGGAGGGGGAATATTGATCAAAAGGGCCTCGCAGCTGACAGCACCTTTGCCTTTAATTAAGTTTTCCTTTAATTTCATCTAAAGAGGGGGCTGGCTGACTGGCGCTAGGTAGAGCAGGAGGGAGGGGGGCGCTCTTTCTCAGGTTCCCACAGAGCCACCTCGTAAAAGTGACACGCTGTTGATGAATATGGGCGTCAGTGGGCTCACCGGGCCCTGGGTGGGCTCTCACACATCTGCGCTGGATGAGGGATCCTCACACAAACACACACAACAGCAGCAGTGGCCACAACGTTATGGCTCGGTGTTAATAAAGGAAATGCACAACACACCCTTAGTGCTACCTAGTACCTCGGCCTCATGACGAGTCAGTGAGTTTAGACGCCTGCGAGTCAAAGTCAACCACCATGATTCAGCATCAGGATATTGACAAGAATTAGGGCTGGTTCCAACCAAAATGTGTCCGTAGCACGGAGTATCGAAAACTGTCAAATAGTGCTGCAACTAAGGATTATTTTCATTATCGATTAATCTGCCATTTCTCGATTAATCGTTTGGTCTATAAAATGTGAGAAAATAGTGAAAAATGTCACAATTTCCAGAGACACTTCACATTGCTGGTTTGTCTAAAAGCCCAAAGATATTAAATTCACAGAAGAATTTAAATTGAAAAATGACTTTAACGATTAATCGGTTATTAAAATAGTTGCTGATTAATAATTTTCTGTCTGTCGATCAGCAGATCAATAAATCGACTAATTGTTTCAGCTCTGCTGTAAAGTACCGGAAGTTGGAATTGAACGTCTGGTCAGATTTGTTCTACTTAAATTATTTGGGCTATATAAATAAAATTCACTTGACTTCACTATTTGACAGTTTCTCATATAAATTGGCAAAGTTCTCATACTTCTGCTTGTGTTTAAACAACATTTGAGAAGTTTGACTTCTTGTTCTTTTTCGAATATATACATTTGTAGAAAAACATTTTTCTATTCCTCAAAGTAAGGAATTGAAAAAAGTTTGGTTTTAGTATTGGTATTGAAACTTGGGCATCGTATTTGCACTAGTATCAAAATATAGTAAATAATCATTTTTAACCAACTACTGAATGGATTGCCATGATATTTGGTGCTGATATTCATGCTGCCCTCAGGGTGAAATGTAATAACTTTGATGATCCCTTAACTTTTTCATATGGTGCCATCGTCAGGTCAACATTTTCATTTGTCCAATACTTTGGTTTGTGACCAAATAGATGCAAAACTGACAAGAATGACCTTCCCATCAGCCTCAGCTGTAGCTGATTTGTGTTTAGTGCTAATTAGCAGATGCTAACATGCTAAACTAAGATGGTGAACATGGTAAAAATATTCCACCTGCAAAACGTCAATATGTTAGCATTGTCATTGTGAGCAAGTTGCCATGCTAGCGTCAGCATTTGGCTCAAAGCACTGCTGTGTACAGCTGATGTTAGTGACCTTTTGCATTACATCAGACAAAATCTTTCACACATTTTGTTCATTTTTAATCACACTTTGTTCAGGATTGTTCATTTGGACAACAGAATGCACTTAACGATAATACTAAACTATCGCCCGGCCCTACCAGTGAGAAAGCGCTTGGTGACGTCCTGCTTGTGGTGACATTTTCATTGTGCTCAACTGAAAACACCAGTGTCATTCTAATGACAATGAAATCTCTGTCTCTTTTTCTGGTTGCTTTTAACATTTTGTAAAACAGTTATTCTGGCAGTGTGGCCCATCATAGCGAGTGCAGATGCCTTTTCCTCAACATGCAGTCCTAATTTGTCTCCTTCATGTCTGGGTTCCACTGAGGTTTTCTGGTTCTGTCCTCGGTTCCGTCTCATTAAGTTCCCCTTCTCCCACATCATGCTCAATTTAATTTGGCCCAACTGCCTCCTCTCCAGTCACCATGCAGCTATGGTTTCATAGATGCTAGTTGGTATATTATTCTACAAGGGTATTGTGTGACGGCAATGGCACAAAACGACTTAGTGCCTCTGCTGAATCAGCCAACAATGTGGAGTTTACTTCTGTAATCTTTTGACTGGGGAAACAAAGGAATGCAGAGTTGCCAGTCCAAATATTTCCCTGATTCTCACGGCTGCTCGTGGTTTTGTAATGGGTCTTTTTTTTATAGCTGTCAGCGAGGAATGCCTGCTGTGGGTGCTGCAGTAAACCCTCTCACGGCAATGGCATCATTGCATGGATTACAGAAGTGCGTGTTTGTGTGCATGTGAATACAAGTGTAATTGTTCTGCGCTCGCAAATGTACAAAGGTCCGCTTGATTTTGTTTATGCTTCGTAGGTGTACCCGCATGTGTGAGTGTGTTTGCATCTGTTTCGAGTGAAGCTTTGTGTATCTGCTTGTTGCATATGCTCAGGAGGGTAAAAGGAAAAGCACTGTTGCTTGATTTGTGCATGCTCTGACATGATGACCCAGGGTCAGGAGAGGAGCTGATGGAGAAGAGACCCCGTTCATCACTGCCAGACCAGGCCGGCTGCAACAAAGCTTACCTGGGACGGAAGGTCTGTTTGGTCAATCTAAACATCCCAGAGCCTCTGATTTCTTTTGTAGCGTACAGGATGATCTACAACACTCTCCTTTTTTGAGCATCCCAGCAAAATGACGCATCACTGGGAAATGGGAAGCAGGCTCACGCAGAAGCCCCCCCCCCCTTTTTTTTTCAGCTTTTAGCAGGCCGTCTGGGCAGCATATTGTGCCATTTCACTCCACATGAACATGTCTTAGATTAGCGTCGCAAAAAGCCACCTAACATCTGGAGGTCAGAGTCTATCCGGGTGTCAATGGGACAGGGAGCATCCCTTGAATCATAGCCCTCATTTATCAACCCTTTGACAGGCAGGGCTAGAAAATGTCTTTTATGTTTGGGTTAGGGACGGAATCTGACTCAGGAGGCTGCGTTTCATGCCTTGTGTGTGCTGCTGAGAGCCTTGCATAGAGCTCAGATTTGGTTACAATCGAATTAGGCTGAAGAGCTGTCCTACAACAGTGCTACAGTCTCGAAAACCCGCAATCTGTTTATTTACACAGATCTGATGCGTCCCGGCGTTGTTGTTTTTTTATGTGTGCACACCTGTCTGAGTGAGCTCACATGCATATATACTGTATATCATATCATATTCACATCTTTGATTGTCTGCCAGTAAATATGTTCCTGCAGCTTTATGTGTGAGTTCCACTGTGTGTGTGTGTGTGTGTGTGTGTGTGTGTGTGTGTGTGTGTGTGTGTGTGTGTGTGTGTGTGTGTGTGTGTGTCTGGAGGAGCTGCAGCCTGTTCTTGGCTGTCTCCGTCTCCTCTGGCAGTCTTCCCCTGCAGGCTGTGGAGGTCAATGTGATAATGGAGCCGCCGCTACTGGCTCTCCCCCGTGGCCCAGCAGGGTGGACCCTCTCCTTCCAGCTCTGTTTCTCGCCTCTCTGTCTGACTCTACATCCATCATTCTCTGTGTGCGCTGTGTCTGTAATGGACTGTTTTTTACCCTTTATTTGTCTGCGTTTCTTGGGCATGCACACTTAGATTCCTTGATAACTTTGACTTGTAAACCTAGAATAGTTCACTGAAACACACTATTATTTATCCCTGAGATTATCCCTGAAGTGTTTATGTGTGATAAGATGTGTGTGTATGTGTGCCTCTGTTCTGTTTTCCCCTACAGTTTCCAGGACATGGTGAGCTACTTTGGGGTTAAGCCAAAGTCTGGGGAGAAAGAAGTGGCCCCGAGTTCTGTTTTTATGCTTTGGTACGAGTTTTGCAATGACTTCAAGAACACCTGGATACGACAAAGCAAGAACATCTCCAAGGAGAGGTGAGTCGGATTCTGGTGGGGGTTGTTCCATTTTTTTAGTTTCTCTGTCAAAGACACATGAAGATTTGTTTACTTGTTGGGAGGAGTACTACTGTAAAATGTCCTCTGTGGCTCTGATGGGAGCTTTCTAAAAAGAATTCATATTTTTGAGACTTTTTCAACAGAAAGCATGTGTCACAAATTTGAGACATTGAGTTTGGAAGACATTTACAAGGCAGAAAGAGCCCGACGAAAGATGCTATTGAGTTGCGTTATGGGAAATGTCGGATCCAGTATTTTTGGAGCTTGACCCATACTAGGGACTAAAAGCCGGGATACCTCTACCTCTGACTTTTCTTTTTTGAATTGCCTCTTGTTAATCCCCAATTTATTGAAGGTGCAATGCTAAATCGCTGGAGTGCCCCTTTAAGTGAAGGCCTATCCTCAAACATGATCAAATATCTCGTTCCTTAGTCAGTGGATGCACCCCAACTCTGCAGCACAACACAAACTTGGCTACCAAACTTGAGGCTTAACCATCTCATCCTCGGGTTAGACTTCTTGTCTCCGTCACCTCTGGGTAGGTGCTTAACCACTTCTAGACATCGTGTCAAATTAGCACTAAGTGTGCAAGGGTGATGTGCGGATGCTGGGCTGCAATTAAAGCAGAGAGGGAGGCCATCAAAGAGGACGCAAACAGGAGTGGCTGAGGCCTCGGCCCTCTGTCTGAAGGACTATGGGCCTGAATTTATGATGTTTCCTCTGACCTGAGGCGTCATGTTGGGGGGGCATTCCACTGAGGGACAGCAGACCCTCCTGGCAGCCGCCTGGCTTTACTAGCAAGCGGACGGGGGCCTGTGGCCGTTAAAGGGAAGCGCGTTATGGGCGAACTGATCAACACTGTAATGATGCTGGACATGCAGCCCAAAGGGCAGGAGCGCTGCGGAGACGACAACGGGAACTGTTCGTTACTGTCCAGCAGAACGGCATGGTCATTTTAGGCTGTAGTTTTATGTATCATGTGGTGCCTTCATGGCTCTTCAGACAAGTTGTAATATCACGCGACTGCTCTCTGAGCTGAGCCGCCTTCTCTCATTGTGAGATGGAGGAGTTTAAGATTCCACAGCCCTTGCCATGGATCCATGTGCTCTCTTAATTGTTTACTAGGTAATCGTGTCTCACATTACTCACAGCTGATTGTGCTTATGTACATTTAACTTTATTTTAAGCACTCATAAAAGCCAAGTGTTTTTTAAAGGCTGCCTCATTATCTCATCAACCCACTGTCATTCTCTACTGCTTCTCACTTTCACTGACCACAAACTCCTGAGAGGATCAGTGTGTGTGTGTGTAAGACTCTACGTGGCTCCATGACACAGGGTGCCCCAGGGAGATGCTTAAATGTCTTGCTCTTACAAACAACTTCACTAGGTCACAGTGATGAGAGGCTTCTGACTTTATATTGTTTTCACAAGTTACACAAGCTGATTTAGTTCCAGAGCGTTCAGTGTGTACTTCTAGTTTTTCTAGGGTCTGCAAATGTAATAAGTGCATGTGGATTTTATTTTTCCATAGGATGAAGGAAGCTCAAGAAAACATCAAGAAGATCACAGCGGAAAAGAGAGTCGAAACCAAGAAGATCAATGCCAATAGTCTGGTAAGAAGTGATCTACGGACAGCAGAAAAATGGAATTTCCTGAAAGCTGCTCTTTCTTGTGTCGATACACTGAATCTTTTTGTGGTTCTTGCCAACAGAAAGAGAGGCTGCGGCAGAAGGAAGCCGGCGTGTCCTCCAGCTGAGTGAATTGACACCGCAGAAGAAGAAATGAGCGGTGGTAAGAAAGTTGGAGATCAGAAAGTGCGCAGGCCTCATCTCTCCTGTGTTCAACACATGCCTCAACGACAGCGGACCGCCCTCTGGGCCCCGTACAGACTCACAATAAAACCTCACCCGACTCCCTTCTTCTCCCACTACCGTATCTCTGCCCTAATAACAGCGCTGGACACCCCCCTGTCCGTCCCCACCCTACGCTCCACCACCCTCATGTCGAGCTTTGTCTGTCTGCTGTACGGATCGAAGCTGGGCCTGCAGCGAGGATGCATGCCTGACACAGCCACAGTGATGAGAGTCTTAAAGGCCAAAGGTTGATCTGATTCATCCAGCGTGGCGTGACCTCTGAATGCCCAGCTTGTGAAAGGTCTCAAGGGGTCAGTGGGATTCACAACAGGGCCAGCTGACACATCCTCAAGGGTTCCTTCTGGATCTACAAGAGCTGAGAAGCCGTTTCTTTCTGAAGTGCAGATGTTGCATCAGACAGCAGAATGATAATGCTCCTGTATTAAGACGTTGTTGCTGTTACATGAACAGACGCGGCTGCTTGGAGAGGAAAATCCTTGCTGATAAAACAGATCTCTCTCTCTCTCTCTCTCTCTCTGGAAGCAGTAAAAAAAAACGTAGTTCCCAGTGTCCTTTGCTTTAGCGAATAGCTTTTCATTCACCATGGCTCATTAAAAAGTCTTGTAAATATGTCATGTTGTAGAATCGACAGGAACGGCGCAGCTTTGAGGAGTACGATAAATGATCTGCGGATGAAGACATGTTGCGTTTAAATGTGTGTGTGGATTTTACCGTACTGTGTAGCACTGCACCAGACTGACCTCTCCTGGGTGACGGCCAGAGAGGAGCAGGAGCCTGGCAGCGAGCCTCGGCCCCCTCTCTCTCACACACACACACACACACACACACACAAACGTGTACTCAAAAACATCAGAAGAACACAACAAGTTTTGGCCATGCACCCACTCTCACCCAAGATATTAAATATACATTATGTCAACATGTTAATCCTTCATTGAGTGCTGTACATCACTTTTAAGCACTTTACTGCTTGCAGTAGCTCTATGTCGTAGCTCGCTATAAGCCGCACTCCCCTGTTATGCTAACTGCGTGCGTTTTTCAGACGTCTTGCACTTTTTTGCACCTCTTTTCCTATGCAAGGGTATGGTTTCCTTGTTATGAGATTCATGAATTGTATTGCTTCATGATGAAATCCTATTAGATTTTTTATTATTATTATTTCTAAGAAAGTGTGTTAAGCTCAATTTTCGCAAATGTAAGATGTAACCACGCTCCTGTAACGTTCAAGAAAAGTCTATTTATGTAAGGAAAGATTTATTTTATGCCAAAAAAAAAAAAAAAACATAAGCTTTGTTCCCTTTGAGGCTGTATTTTTATGAGTTGTAATTGACTGAGAAGCTGCCTGAGAGGTCAGTCAGATGAAAGATATATTTTCACATGGATATTACTTGTATGTTGTTCCCACTGATTTACAGGAAATGGGGTAATTTGCATAAAATGAAGACAGTTGCTATTTCTGTTTTCATTTTGGAGAGATAAGGGTTAGAACAGGTATTGAGAATATTTAAGCATATCACCTGAAGCCATGTGAGTTGTTATACCTCAGACAGACTTCCATTATCAGACTATCCATAAAACTGCACCTTGAATTACTTTTTTTTACCCTCCAAAGTCTTTCACGTGTGCCATTTATTTTGTATAAAAAAATCTAGATATTTCATAACTTTAAACTGCTATGTTTTACTTCAGAAGATTTGAAAAACAACAAAAAAGAGCTCATACTGACCAAGGACCTGCTGTAGCCTCTACTGTATGTATGTCGGTTCATGTAACCTTCAGTAGCTCTCATATAGGTGCTCTGTAATTTTATGGAATTGTTTTAAATTTCAAGAATAAACTACTGGATGCCGAACAAACTGGACCAATATCTCTAAATGTTCGTCTGTCAACACTTTAATTAGGCCGGCTTTAGAAGCCCAGCAGTGCACAGAGTAAATGTGATATTCACGAAACCAGACTCATCAAAGAGGATTCGATGATTCATAATTCAGCTAGGCTGTTCAATAAACTATGAGTCAGAGTTAAGTCATTCAATCAAGCCTCATTTTTAGACATTAAGACTTGTTCCTGGAAGACTCCTAAAATAAAGTGATTATCATTGTTAACATGAGGAATGTGTCATGTTGTTGTAAGAGAGCTAAGATTTTAGGAATGTGAAATTTAATGAGATGCACATTTCAGTGTTTTAGACTATTTGTTGTGTCACTAAAATACTAGCAGTCATTCTGTGCCTTAGACTGGAAAATTGGGACCTGGTTTTACATATTATGTATTTACATATACTGTTTGGCTTTTTTTTTTTATCATTTAAAAAACTAAATTCAAATTGCATTGCCTGGTGCATTTATGTTCATCAAACTAGGATCAATAAATCACCAATTGGTCCTGATTATAAAAACTTAAAAAAGTTCAAATGTTTAATGTAGATTTAGACCTGTGGCACTTCCAGCTCATCCCAACTGTTTATTCAAACACCAAAATAATCACACAGATTGTGGCTTAGACCACATATTATGAGGGTGATATTCAATATGGATGGCTGAAGAATAATGGCTTTTCAAATTAAGAAAATCTTCAACATTTGCAACTTATTTATTAAACTTTGGACTGGGGCCATTTAGGCAGAAAATCCCTAATTTGCACTTGAACTCCGTGTTCCCCCTTTTCAGTCCTCGAGCCATGTAACAAAATGGTTAAATGACATTATTTCAAGGGATAATTGGAACAAGTAACCCAACATTTATTATAAAACTGATTACTTTTACGGTGAAATTTATTCCCGAGGTCTGAGTGCGAATGTCTCCCCAAGATTCTGATGATAGAACTGATATGCACAATATTCAACATCCGTTTATTTGATGTTTTTATGGATAATTTAATCAAAGGGATAAACAAACCGGTTACATCAAAGATGGCTTTACATTTTACAACTATTTAACATCGATACTGTAGAAACCACCACTGTACATTGTCCGCTTTAACTAACAAAGAAGCCTATTGTCTCTACAACTGAGTAAGCATCCAACTTACAAAAAAAACTTTACTGGTGGACTTCGAAATTCACAGAAATCAATTAACATCGAAAGATTCTTGAAATATCGAAATAAAATCACATTTTCCATTTACAAATATCGCCGCTCACCCACCAAATTCCACACAGTGGAAACATCCAGTTAAACAAACATATATGCACACAGAAATACAACATTGGACAGGAATGTTTTCCTGCGTTTTGAACAGTGACTTGTTAAATAAACCGGGTTTATGCAGTCCTCTTGGGGTGAGGAAGGAAGCCGTGCGTAAAACGTGCCCATTCCAATTCAGCGTTCCCGTGCAGTGATGCTTGTTTTCAAACTTGGCAAACTGGTGAGGAGTAAAATGTTCATTGCATATTTGTCCGTATCTGTTCACACGTTGTGCAAGAAGAGAATCATTGTAGCCTACATGTAGGAAACCTTCATTATTGCTTCCTCCTAGATGGAGACAAGCACGTGTTCTTGGCTGTGTGACAGCCTTTCTTTTTTTTTTTCTACCAACAATCCTGTCCGCGAAGAATGAGAATATGAAAAACACACACACACAACACATTTCTGTGCGTCTTTAGTCCAGGTCTATGGATATACAGCGGCACTGTTTGACGCGCTGGATGCGTTTCTTCTTGGTGGGTGGCTGCTGGTCTGGACAGTTCAAAGTAAAAGTCATGGTGGTAAAACGCTTCGGCTTGCAAAACGAACAGGACTGGAAGGCTCCCTCTTCCCTGCGGATGTGCCTGGGGATGTAGAAGGAGTTGCACTGTCCGTAACAAAAGCGGTTGATGATGGTGCGGCTGACGCAGCCCTCCTCGTGGATGGTCTGCTTGAGGGGCTGCGTCTTGCACCAATCCCGTTTCAAATACTGGCGCTCCGTCACGTGTAAAGCTTCCTGGCTGGACTCCAGCACCTCGTCGGCCGGTGAGGATGAGCCCTGTCTCTGCCGGGACCCGGAGCCCGCCTGCGGAGTCTGCGGTTGCTGCTCCGATTCGTTTGGGTTGCTTTTGTCAGGATGAGGAATGGCGCCCTGTGAACCTCGGTTTCTTTTGGAATCCACGGGAGAGGATAGCAACACCATGATGAAAACCATACTGCACAAGATACGCGTCGAGTTGGCCATCCTTGGAGAGAAGAAGAAAATAATTCATCATCATGCCGTTTCAACTCCAGACGGGTTACGCACAGCTGTCAAAGCTTTTACGCTGCGTAAAAACGCACAGATACAGCTTGCTTTTTTTTAAAAACGTATTCAAAACGAGAGTGAAGTACAAAAACAATACAAGTGTATATTTGAATAACCTCAGTCTAAATATCTGCCTGATAAATATAATGTATCGTGTATTATGTTCCCGTACTTTATAAGGCCATACATTAACCATTACGCAAAGGAACGCCACCAGGTTTAGCCAAAGCAAAAGTATATAAAGTTTCTTATGTTTAATAAACCATCTACGTATCCACACGTGCACACCAGTAGATAACAAGCATGCAGTTTTGCGATTCCTATAAGCCATAAACCAAATAAAGTTCAAATTTAAGTGGCAGAAGACAATGCGCGTGAAACAGTAACAGTCCAAATTCACTCACCTGTGCGAGCCTCTACTGCTACAAGTGCGACGATCTGATCCTGTCAGTCCTCTACGGCACCTTCCGAGGTGATAGGCACCTACTGCTGTCGACTGTTCACTGGCGGGACTGTGGATGGGTGGGAAACTAACCGCTCCATAGACAGGGGCCAGGGGGTTTAATACAAATTGCTCCAGCGCCGGACTGTCTCCCTTTTAAATGTCTGCCAGCTGAGATGTGCACAACAGTTGCCTCTACATTATTGGCTAAGCGCGATGTAGAGAAAATCAAAACTATCCGCCCCCTCAACACTTCCCTGAACCCACTTCAAGAAAGCAGACAACCGAGGAAGAGCGAGGGCAGGCAGGGAGAAGGAGGAGGAGGAGGAGGAGGAGGAGGAGACGAGCCGAGAGCCGACAGGCCCGAAGTTTATGCTCACATGGAAAAAGTAAAGCAGTTGTTATTTTTTATCAAAAGGAGCATGATGATAATACTGTGCAGTATATCAAAATTTCAAAACGGAGAGGAGGCGTTCACGGTCCTCACGCAAACGATGAACATGCATGCAATCTAAAAATGAACACTGTTAGAGAAGTCGATCACATTAGAGCACACCTGTAAATCCTCAACACAGACAGCATTCTAAAGTCGCTGCAAACTCATTATAGGCAGCTGAAGAACCGACACATTATTGAGCCAAATTATCTGACAAAAATAGGCTTTTATGCATAATAACTAAAAATTGACAAAAGGTGCTTAGAAGATTGGGAATTTCATAAACGCAGTAATATTCCTTGCTCCATTAAATAGCCATAGCCTTTTAATTATTTATTGTGCGTGTCCCCTATGTACGTTTATTTACGCATGCCCAAATTAGGCTGCTATACAAATGAGTTATCAGTAATGTCACGGTCTTTAAATCAAAGTGCACGTCTTTTATTGTCCCTATGGTAAAAGTAATTAAAGAAAAATATCGGTACTAGTTTCTAATAAGGATATGTTAATGCTTGCACTTTCTAATAAGCTACATGTCTAGAGTTATAAATGCTAGTACGTTTTTGATTAATGGATTTTGGTCTTTGGGCCACTCATAAAGGTTTTTCCAGAAGGTTGATGGTCCACTAGAGTGTCTACTTGATGAACTAAATAAATCTGTCAAGTAAAGATATTTTTCACAACCTGGCACTCATAACTGATGTATCAAACATTTGACATATGTAATTAAGTATATATATAAAAGCATTAGCTACAACTTTTAATCCCGTTATAAAAGGGTTGACTTTTAAATAAGTGGTGCCAAAATATTAAAATCGACTAAGAACACTGAAGAGCTTCCTGTTGAGTAAAAGTCATTTTCAGCTCTGATGATATTCTGGAAAACTTCCAGCACTGTTATTGGTTATATTCAGACCATACACTCAGCGCGCCTGTATCTTTATAACACAACCAATTAGCGAATTGTCTGTTTCTGGATTTTCCGTTAAGGTTCCTGATATATATATTGATGTATGTCATGTTATTTCAGAGAGGTGCAAACTTGGTGGCCTAACATCGCACCGTGAACCCATCTGGTTAACACATGGCCTCGGCCCAACCGTCAGCCTGCAATATTTATGTATCATATCGCAGCGTCTGAAGGTGGAGAATCACTGCAGTGATAATAAGAAGCTGCTGCACCAACATAACCTTTTGTCCAATCTGTCCTGCGTGAACAGCCTCCCAACGTATGGAGAATAAATTTCATGGAATGATTTTGACCTTCACCTTTTCACTGTCTACTCTTCAGATTCTTTACAGGAGAAAAACTTGTCCACGCTGGTGGACGTGGTGCACTGAGCCAGATCCATACAGCCGGTTTAGTAGTAGGAGTTTATTTTCCGCTGCTGTGCTCAGATACCCGATTTTACACTGAGCAGAAAAAATATATATATTTTACTTAGGTATCTCCAGAGACTCAGATTATATCTTTTCAAATGTACCAGAACTAACTTAGTCCATAGAAATGCTACAAACGAGCAGTTACGGAGAACATTTGATCTGGCCCGTGTTGCAACAGGTCAGTCTGAACAGCCTTTGCAACTTCAGGTTTTTTGACAGAATATATTCCTGAGCCCCATTACAGCATGAACAGGAGCATGAGGTTTAACAGTGGTTGTAGGACTCCCCCTTGTGGCTCCAACAAGCGCGCATTATCTATCCAAACCAGAAGAATTCAACTGAAGAGAAACGTATAGATTATTCCGTTTGATTTTATTTGTCTGAAGCAGTTCACATGGCAAAGCATTTTACTGGCTGTTAGTTTTGAAATTAACAGACTGCAATAGACACAATGTGATCAATACTGTTTGGCTTTTTTTTCTTCAATATAATACAGCAAAAGGTGCTTTTTTTCTCCTGTTCATGACACAAGACAGTAAGAAAATATTCTGTAATAAAGAAACGGCTGCAACTTCAGGTAAGTTTTTTTATATACACAAAAAAAAAATCTAACTAGGGATTAGATATAAAATGCATAAATAAAAGCACAAGACTTGATCTAAGCATTTCCAGTCACACCATCAATCACATTTCACATAATTTTGCCTGCACACTACAGTCTAAACATATACTCTTGTAGGCTGATGTGTTATTTAACTTCTAGACTTTCTTTACTAGAGTAAAACATCCGTAAGGCATATGAACATCTCCCATTATTAAGGCCCTAACACAACACAAGAACAACCTACAGAAGCAAAAAATAAATTAAACCCCTGAAAACCTGGATAACATAAGAGGGACTGTTTAGCGTCATGTAGAGACCTGCATAGTAAGGAGGAAACATAAAAGGCAAAAAGATTTTGAACTACAAATCTACAGGCTTGGTAGCAGAGAGCAGTTGTCCTTGGTTGAGAGGGTTCCTAGGTGAACCTCTGTAATGGTTCATGTCCTTCCCTACTACCTGCTTCACAGGAGGCTTCTGAGCTCCTGATGGATCAGGGACAGAACAGTCCACTTTGGTTTTTGGTTGGACCTTGTTGGTCATGTCACCCAGAGCACAGGCCTTGGGTTTGCGGGCCAAGGTGCTTGGCTTTTTGGGTGGGACTGGAGGAGGTTTCTTTATGAGACAAATGCTGTTGGACAGTTCCACTTGTGCCTCCCCCTGGTGAGGCTGAAGCTGTGGTTGAGGGGAGAGGCCGCTCTCCAGGCTCACTGCCTTCACCACTCGACCGCTCTGGCTGGTGGCGAATTCTGCATGTCTTGTGGGTCTCCTGCGTTCCCCCAGGAGAGAGTTTATCCTGCGGACAGTCTGACGCACAGGGGTGCGCTGGAACTTCAGCGGTGATCTGATTTGTTTGGCCATGGAACCTTTGGGAGAATATAGGGTGAGCTTGTTGAAGTGATGAATGTGGTCAGCCACCCGACGCTTTTCAGTCTCCAGGCTGCGTGGTGAGAGGGGTTGTTGGTTTTGGACTTTGGAACAAATCTCTGGGGAAGATTTGTTTTTCTCATGTACCGCACTGACTAAAGTACCGATTTTAGGAGGTGTACCGAGCTCTTCTCTGAGTTCAAGGTCCAGCTTGTACGGAGTGGACTGCAGCCCAGATGAGACACCCAGTTTGAAGAGAGCGGGACTCTGGATTTCCAGAGCATCAATCAACCTGCTGCAGCTGACCTGCTCTCCCTCCCTTTCACTCTCTCCCTCTATGGAGCTGTTGTGGCTGCTGATGGCAGCAGCACAGAAAGACTCATCAGCCTTTACTGCTGGACTGCAGAATACACCAGACTCAAAAACTACACTGTCAATACGCAAAGGCGATAAAGCAGCAATTTCAATCTGGCCAAAGGTAATGTTCTGATCATTAGCTAAATGGCCAAGTGGAGCTGGGAAGCTCAAGGCCTCTGTGTCCACGGACAGAACTTTGACTGTAGGAGTCTCTGGTGGAGGGATGCTGCCTGGTGGTTTTGTGTTGTTTGTTCCCGTAGAGTTGCAGGGGTCCTGTATGACAGCCTGGAGGTCACTGCCCAACTCCGTGAAGGCCTTTGTTATTTTCAGCAGGGTGGGACCAGTTTGGCTCAGGGCTTCAGCGATGGAGCTCTGACTCTCTAAGCTCTCAGCACTGGAAACACAACACAGCTTCTTGGGAAGGCTGGCCACTGCTGGGGGTTTTGATACGACAATGGCTGGCTCAGACATATAGTTGCTCTTCAGGCGCATGTTCACAGGGGTGTCTGTGAAAGAGCCTCCGCTGAAAGCCTGGGCTCCTACAGGGGTCTCCCCGCTCCATGAGGTCCGGTGGGCCCTTGAATCACATTGGGGAGTCAGTAAGTTGTCTTCAGACTTACTGATGTACTTGGAGCCTATAAAACAAAGTGGGATATTAGCAGGTATTCCAACTCAAAGACAACATCTGTAACATTAGACTAGAATAAACACATTATTTATTAGCAGTTTATTTGAGGTCTACATTTAGTACTCACTTTTGGATTCAGCCTTTCTAGACAGAACTGACGGACTGAACTCTGTCTCTTTGGTGAAACGAAAACTGGTGGTGCTCTCCTGAGTGGCAAGTCGCCAGCCAATGGACTCAGACCCCTTTATCACCAGCATGGAATGAGAAATGAAAGATGAAAGAAAGCTTTAGAGTATTATTTTGTTAAGAAAGGACCCCACAGATGTCACCCAAAATGTAACATTATGTTAATTCCATGCCTGTTGTGGTTAGTTCTTCAGAGGATGACAAAAATCACTCAGAAGAAACAAGATACTGGATTTGTTGGTCAACAACTTTTTATTAAGTCAAGAAAATACATATAACTATAGAGCAGTAGAACGTTATACACCTTAAACAGCTCACCTTATATACCAGAAACAGGTTACAATATATTCTATAGTATATAATAACCATCTTTCACCTGAGTGCTTAACATAGTAAATCACTTAAGATCGGGCACAGGAATATCCTATGTATCCTAAGTATGAAAATTTGCTTTGTCATATTACAAATGTAAAAAGGTGCTGAAAAACAACCCAGATTATTTTTAAACTTGTGTATGCATTAGTTTAAATGTGTTAGCTACTGAAAGTAAAATTAGAATGTTACATAATGAAAAAAGTGCTGCGGTGCAACAATTCACCCCAACAAAACACCCCTTGTGCAAAATGTGTTAATTGATTTTAATACAGTTAATTTCATCATATGCCTGAATGCACTTGATTAACACAATTTTTCACGGTTTATCAGTGAACCACATAAGTGGAATGTGAAGTCTTTTGGGCAACCACACTTACAGCGTCTTTGCTGCTCTTCCCCAGGCTAAAACGCAAGCGCAGAGATTTGCGTGGTGCTTCTTTCTTGCTGGTTGTAGGAGAAAAGCAGCAAGCTCTTCCAGATTCAACTCTGAAAAGGACATACATTAAAACAATTATCAACATAAAATAAGCTAAGAATGTAGCTCCATGTAGCTCTGAGCTTAATATTTCACTAACTCTTATCTCTCTGTATAGGATAGCATTGTGGGATATACATGTGGCACAATGCATTTTATGGCATCACTTTGTCTTAATTCTTTTAAATCCGTGAATGTTTGTTACTGCACCATACTCTAAGTGTGATTTATATGTGGCAGCACTTCTGTCATATCTCCCTAAGAGACAAATAACATAACTGAACTTTGAAGGATAACTGGAGGACAAAGAAAGTGTGTACCTGTTGACAGTATGCCTGTTGCCAAGTCTTTGGCTCTTCCTCCTCACAGAAGTAGCTGACTGCTTTCTAGACCTCCCGGCTGATGACATGGTATTTTGGGAAGAGTCCAAGACCCCCGAAGCACTGTAAGCTAGCATATATACAAGGGAAAGAACATGTAAACTTAACCACAAGCTTTAGAGATAGTCGAATGGTTGATTTCCATTTGATCAAAACAATCATCAATACCTGATCCAGGAGTGGAAGTCCCGCTGAACAAACTATTGGGAAGTAATTCTATCCCAAGGTTCTTTTTAACAGATCTACGTTTCTTGTTTGAGAATCCAAAAGAGTGACCGGATTCCAAAGGAAGTTTTCGCTTTGACGATGGCGTTGCAATCACAGGAGTTGCAGAAGAAAAGACTGGCAAAAATCACAAGAATTAACATCTTCAAAATGTATAGGATTTGCTCTTTTACATTTGAGAACATTGCAGATTCTGAGCCAAGGCACTGAGAAGAATTAGCAGGCCTTGAGTGAAATGTGTGGAAGATGATCGATCGATCGAAACAAAAGCCAAGACATTTGAAACAAGGCATAATTTCACAACATTCAAATGACTTATTATTCATCATTATTATCAACTTAATTTGAAGTGCAACAGAAGACAGAAAGCTTGTTGTTTCATGTGCATAGCAGACGGATTGCTAGAGTATCATCAAGCTACATGACAGGCAACATTATCTCATCTGACCACAGTACCTACCAAGACTGTCTGACTGGGGGGCCTTTGTGGGTGTTCTATTAGTTTTTATCTTATTCAGAGCACCATTGACCATATCTGAAATATGAGACAAACCGAATCACATAAACAATATTTATAACCTAAAGCTGCTTCAAAATAACACGATTCATTTACAGTTACTGCGATACAGGGCTCTATTATAAGTTTGTCTAATGTCACTAAATATTTCCAGTGCAGCTGGAATGTATCTGGCCAGTTTGAGATTAGATTTAAAATCTGCATAATTCACAAAATAAATAAATCAGATGATTTAGTCTTACCCCCAAAGCTGCGTCTGTGTCTCTTCTTTATCCCCGAGTTTAAGTCCAGCTCCTCAAGTTCATCGTGAGTAGGGGATAGAACCCCTGCCTCACAGCCCATCATGGCTGGAACTTTCTCTAGAAGAAACTGTGGTAGCACACCTGTAACACACAGAGGCAGCCAGATATTTAGTGCTTCAAAGCTACAGTGTGGACTGACACACAAATGACCTGCAGGTAACATGCATCAGGTCATACCGAAGTTGTGGGAATTCTCTATGAAGCAGTGTACTATGGCTGCCTGTAGCTTGAGGCGTTTCTCAGTGTTTGCATTCATCTTCTCTGTACTGTCTCCAAAGTGAAGGAGGTTGGGGGCCAAGATTACAGACAAGTTACTGGTATCCATCTTATTCTCTGCACTCCTGCGATTAAGCAAAGAAAAAGAATAACAGCGGTAATGTATATATGAAGATAAAGGTAAAAAGATTGATAAAAACCCATCTTTAATGGTAGAAAAAACAAAAGATGTTAAATCTAACAAAGTAATCCAACTAAATATAATTCTGGCACCTCTTAGACACATTGTGGAGGAAGTCAAAAAAATAACGCAGGACGGTTTGGTTTCTGTCAGGTAGTACACAAGACAGCAGCATGGTAGCAGAGGTCCTCTCCTCCTCGGAGGGAAGCTGCTGGGCCTTGAGGAAGGCCTCCTGCAGCTCTGTAGGTAGCGCAGGCTCTGGCAGCTCCCTGAAGAACTGCTTCACCAGACCGGCCACATCACAGGGAAGTGCAGTGGATAGGCACTCCTCATCCGCATCCAGTTTTGCCTGGACAGAAAAAAAATTTTTTAAATCAAAAAATATACATAGCTCTGTTGTGTTAGACCTCTCAGTGAATACAAGGTCAGCTTCAGCCATCACCCACCCGCAGTGCTTTCAGGCGAATGACAGAGCCGGATTTTCTGAACAGGCCCTCTGTGTCAACATGTGCCAGCAGTTTCATACATGCGTCGACCAGAAAGCTATGAAGGCAATGAAATGTCATTAGTATAAAATGTACAAGATGGGACAAGAAATAATTTGCCAACTGTATGCTCAAGTAAAGGTAAATGAGCATGTCAACTTGCCTTGGCACACTCCCACATTCCATATTATAGTAGGGCAAGTTCTCCAGTGATACCCCGAAAACCTTTGTCTGGGGGAATAATCAAACAATAAAAAATAAGAGATTGATGTTAGATTTTAAACAGGAAAGCTAAAAAAATATGGGGAAAAAAACCAACAAGAAATCAGCTGTTTATTCACTCTAACAACCTCTTTTTAAAAAAACCCATATTTATTAAAATGCTTAAGAGTTCTCTGTGACAAGAATTTCACTGCAGCGCGTTTGTACTACTTTTGATCAGTCGGTTTGATGGCCGGCTGCCAAACAATCCTAAGTTTAAGAGAACAGCAATAAAAGCTACAACTGCCACTTTGTTGGTTTTTAACCTCAATTATCTGAGTCTGTCCAGTGTTTTTCAGCATAGAAGAATTACTTCATTTCAGTTCTTGATTTCCTCACATAACCCGAGCTAAAGTTTGTGGCATTTGTTTTTCCCTTACCACATTCCCTGCAAATGCAGAAGTTCAATGTTCTTTTGAAAAGTCACAAAGCCTCTTGCAACAAACCTTGTGACTCCTGAGAGCCACTCAGAGTAAAGCCTACACAAGAATAAACAGGGCCTTCAGGGTAAGTTTTACCATAAAGATTTATGGGAAAACATCGCCCTTTTGTGTCTTGTTAGATTTGGCCTTCTATTGCTAAAGAAATTTATTGAGTGAATAATCACGAGAACATCCAAACAAAGCATCTGCAGTGGGTGACAACGGCCTGCGAACAAATGGGTCTCATCAGTGGGGGCATGCTTTCAGTAATATGCTAATTTGATTCAATAGACTAAACAATAGTACGTGCATTGCTGATAATGGGCATTTGCTGATTCGTAGTAACGTTACAGATAGTCACGTTCAAAGTTTCACTGTAGTCACTGCAAGTGAAAGACAAGTAAACCGTGCTGTACATTGGTAGCCTATTACTTTTCTTTAAACTTACCGAGTTGCTGGTTGTTGACTTGCAGCTGGCCGCTTTGTTTTTGTTCCAGTTCTTTGTCTTTAGACCATAGGCTGTGCGGAGGTGTTGCACAGCCACTAGACGCATCACATTTTTCTCCATGACTTTCATTTTACACTCCTATCTTGTACTTTCAAATTAACTTCGCAACAATTCGTTCTCTCTCTGTTGTCAGGACCAAAGTAAACTTGACATTCGCAGTTGTATCAGTCCTGTCCCCGGAGCCTTTCTCACTTCACCACTTTCTCCAGACTTCTGCTAACTCATCCTCACGTGGATCTTAACTGCTCACGAGACGATTTATCGGCACAACCGTCAACAATAAGCGCTACAAAGTTACTCAGTCCCAAGGAGATGTTAACAACTTGACTAACGTTACAATATACAGCGCCTATCTAATGGCTAGCTTCATGGTTCAGTTGCAATGCAGTTAGCTAGCTAGGTTAGCAAGTCACATTAGCTCACTAACAAGCCTCATACGAGAAAAAAAATTGCTTCTCGGTACCACACGACTTAAAGTTACTGTTTACCTCGTCTCAAACGGCAAACTGTATGAATTACACCAATTTAATCCATTAACTAGTTAACTGCATTGTGCTATGGTTAGCTCGTCGAGTCGCTTACGGTTGTGAGGCAGTCTGTTTGTTCCGCAGAGCATTCAAACAGCGGCGCTCCCTACGCCCTGCGCTGTGATTGGCTGGAAACGGTTCGAATAACATTTTCTGGAGCGTGTGTTTTACTACGCAGGGTAGCCTCACTGGGCGGGGCGGTTTCTGTTGGGCGAGATGAATCTTTATGTGTGCGCACGTGATGTATATCCTTTGTGTACACCATTTGATAATGCCTTTGAAAACAATATTCAGCATGTTTAATGAGATCTGACAAAACGGCCCATATTGTTAATAGCTGTATTAAGTTAATATTTCTATTTTTATCCATAGTTTTCTTTAAAACAAAGAAATCTAGCCCTAGACAATAAGAAGGAACATAAGACGATGACAGTATTTGTTAAGGTTCACTTCTGCCTTCAACCACTAGGTGGAAACATCACCATCATTGGTATCATCATACAAAGGTATGAGAGGCAATGACGGATTGATATCACACAGGATCTGTGGTATATGCACAAATGGTACGCACATGGGAGAAGTTTCTGCCAGAAAGCAGAACAGCAGAATTTCTAACAGAAATCCGACCCCTTTAAAATATAAATTGTCTCTCTGTCAGTGCTTTCTGTCAGAAAGGCTAGTACATTTATCCCTTGTAGCTAATAATATCAACTGTATTTCTGTCTGAAAAACTAGTGTATGTATCACTATCAAAGGCATTTCTGTCAGAAAGGCTAGTGTATTTATCACTTGTAGCTAATAATTTCAACTTTATTTCTGTCAGAAAGGCTAGTGTATTCATGACTGGTAGCTATTAATATCAATTGTACCTCTGTCAGAAAGGCTAGTGTATTAATTACTGGTAGCTAATAATATAAACAGTTTTTCAGTCAGAAAGGCTAGTGCATTTATCGTAGCTAATAATATCAACTGCATTTCTGTCAGAAAGGCTAGTGCTCGTAGCTAATAATATAGATTTTCCTTAATGTCATCCCTGAGTCCGGATGGGACATGTTTTCTGACAGAAAGACAGTTGATATTATTAGCTACGAGTGATAAATACATAAACACTGGATTTTTGTTAGGGAGAAAGCCTTCAAAGCAAACTTCTCCCATGTGCAAATGGTACAGTATAGAGATAATGACAGTGTCAGTCATTATTTTGTGTATTTGCATTGTTGTAAGCATGATAGACCATTGGGAAGAAGGTTTAATGGACAAGGAGTAGATCCAATTAGAGAAAACTCTAACAGTGAAAATTCACTTTTTACTTTCAGCAAGTGTTGAAAATTGGCAATATCTTATGACAAAGCAGCAGATTGACTTTAGGTCCCAACAGCTATTTCCCACAGTATTTTTGCACAGTATCCAATTAGATTCAAGTAATAATGCTGAGACAGTTTCTTGGTCAGTGTTTATCAGCTGTTCAAAGATTGTTTCCTCTCCTGGTTCCACAATGGTCTTCCGTTGCAGACTGTAAACTGTTCGGACTACACCTTGGCCCATAAAAAACACTTTCTCCATCTCTTATTGTTTCTAAATGTAGCACTTGAAGCAGTTCAGCATATTTGGCGAAGTTGATGTACTTGCATGATTCTTGTAATTTTTGGGTTGTATCCACATGGTTTTAACGCACTTAATGTAAGTCACTTTGGATAAAAGCGTCAGCTTAATAAATGTAATGTAATGTAAATGCAATGGTTTATAATGATGATCTGAAGTTAAATACATGCTAACATGTTGATGAGACTGCTCTTTCCTGGGTAAAAGGACTGCATGTTTGAAATCAATGGACAGGGTCCAAAATAATACTGTTGTCTTGTACTAATCTATTTTCCACTTTTGTTGAGTATTTTACTTCCTGCATTTTTACATATTCATTTTCCAGCTACAGCTAAAAAATCCCACATTCACATGCTCATGTTACACATTTTCTGTCAGTCACAAAAACAGTACAGGAGACACTCTCACAAGGGCTTATCTTTATTACAATAGAACATACACATATATATACAGGAGACAACAACGTACAAAAGCATGGACGAAAAAGAGGTTGGTTGTGTGTTTAGAAACATTTCCTGTGGACAATGGAGGGGCCGGCCTCATCGTACTCCTGCTTGCTGATCCACATCTGCTGGAAGGTGGACAGGGAGGCCAGGATGGAGCCACCAATCCAGACGGAGTACTTCCTCTCAGGTGGAGCAATGATCTAGGCAATGAATAAACACCATTTAAGTTTTATGTGTTAATTCACTTTGTTGATGAACTTGATGACTTTGTGGTTCTCTCACCTTAATCTTCATGGTGCTTGGGGCCAGAGCCGTAATCTCCTTCTGCATACGGTCAGCAATACCAGGGTACATGGTGGTACCACCAGACAGCACATTGTTGGCGTACAGGTCCTTACGAATGTCAATGTCACATTTCATGATGCTGTTGTAAGCGGTCTCATGGATACCAGCAGACTCCATACCTTTTATAGGACAAGCAAAAAAGAGTTTTGTCTGAGACAACTACTGCATTTCTTCAATCTATCAGAAACAAATGCAACCAGTTACTCACCAATGAAAGAAGGCTGGAAGAGGGTCTCTGGGCAACGGAAACGCTCGTTACCAATGGTAATGACCTGACCGTCGGGAAGCTCATAGCTCTTTTCCAGGGAGGAGGAGGAGGCAGCGGTGGCCATCTCATTCTCAAAGTCAAGAGCCACGTAGCACAGCTTTTCCTTGATGTCACGCACAATCTCACGCTCAGCTAAGGAGCAGAAAGTTCACATATGGAGAAACAACACTTTTACACCTGTCATACCCATTTAATGAATGAACCTCAATGGCATATACCTACCAGTTGTGACAAAAGAGTAGCCACGCTCAGTCAGGATCTTCATCAGGTAGTCAGTCAGGTCACGACCAGCCAGATCCAGGCGCATGATGGCGTGTGGCAGAGCGTAACCCTCATAGATGGGGACATTGTGGGTCACACCATCACCAGAGTCCAGCACGATACCTTTAGCAAGCAGAAAAGGGCCATAGTCAGCTATGCATGCCTGTGAGTGAGGATTGGCAGCTAAATAAAAGTCTGCCCCCTTCAAGTATGTCTCACATCTTAACCTATGCAATGCTGCTGACATCACTTGGCACACACACTGCTGGAGAGAGATTAGCACCTCCTCTTGACAATGAGACAGCAATCTATCCAGATGACACCCTCAGAGTGTAAATGTTCAGCAGTTTCTCTCTTGCAGTACAATTTCTTTTTATTTTAGGTCATTGCATAATTGACGCCATACTAAATACATGTGAAAAAGCTGCAGTGTACTGACCAGTAGTACGACCAGAGGCATACAGGGACAGGACGGCCTGGATGGCCACATACATGGCAGGAACGTTGAAGGTCTCAAACATGATCTGCAAGAAAAAGCAAGCAGAATGTGAAAGGTTTGTCTTGACCCAAGAACAAATGTGTGAAAACAGATCAGAGACTAGACTGTAAAGTACCTGGGTCATCTTCTCCCTGTTGGCTTTGGGATTCAGGGGGGCCTCAGTGAGCAGGGTGGGGTGCTCCTCAGGGGCCACACGCAGCTCATTGTAAAAGGTGTGGTGCCAGATCTGGCATAGGAAAAAGAACAGCTGATGTCAGGACTGAAACAACTCTTGACTGAGTAAATAACAACCAGGTCCTCTAAAGGAAGTGCCAAATTTAAAAATAAGCTGCCTGCACGACAGTGACGCTATGAATTGTCAAGGATGCGGAAACTCAGCTGTCATGAATGTTGCAAATGAGTCTCACTGTCAACACACACCTTCTCCATATCATCCCAGTTGGTGATGATGCCATGCTCGATGGGGTACTTCAGGGTCAGGATACCCCTCTTGCTCTGGGCCTCATCACCTACGTAGCTGTCCTTCTGACCCATACCCACCATCACACCCTGAGGGAAGAAGCAAAAGAGGAACATAAGACATAGGGAGAAGCTGCTCTTATGTTTTGATCACTCATAACGCAAGATAAGATTTGGTGGGTAGTAAAAAAGGACAGATTTAAACCTACCTGGTGGCGGGGCCTTCCAACAATGGAAGGGAAGACAGCACGGGGAGCGTCATCTCCAGCAAATCCAGCCTTGACCAAGCCAGAGCCGTTGTCGCACACAAGGGCGGTAGTCTCATCATCGTCACACATGATTAGGCTTTACTGGGGTGGTCTAAAATTTGAGGGGGTGGGGTAGAAACACAAGGAGAGAAGGTTTAGGCTGGGTGTTAGGAGCAGCTGTCTAAACTGCCCATCATAGAATACATAGCATGAGAGCCTGTTGTAATTGAACAATCACAGACACTTTATCACTGGAGTGGCTGATGATGTGATGAAGTGGCTAGACCTGCTATATCTGGAAAAGTAAGTGACATAATAATTGACTCATATGATTTATGTATTAGCTGTGATCCAGAGCGCATTTGAAGACCTGCCAGTACTATCTCATAACTGCCCTAGAGGTTTTATCACTTTCAAACACTAATACAACCCACCTCAATGGGTGCTATGTATAGAGAGCTAATTAGACATGCCTTTGGATGCTATTTTGGTGCTAACTTTGTTGTACAACTACTGATATCATATCTCCACGGACATTATTGTTCCTGGGACATCTCAGAGCTACTGAGGTAGCACCAAAAAGGGACATAACAGAGAGACCTGTGATCTATTTTAAGCTCAGCACCCCTGCTGTTCTTAACAGGGTGAAACAAGTGACACATGGATCTCCTGCTATTTCAGGTCTGACTGAGAGAGCTTGTCTGATTGCCAAGCCAGCACTCATATGTCGCCACACTGTGACACTTTTGTATTACTACATGGCTCCATGCCCCAGCTGCCTCTTAACTTCATTCATTGGTACATATGTGAATTTGGGCAACTTATCTCCACTTTTTGTACACTGATTCAAGTAATATGCCCACATGATATGTTTGAGGTACGGTATGTATAATTCTGTCTATGCTTTTCCACAGAAACCCATAGCAACATCCCATAGCAATTAATTAAGCATAACCAGTAACTCCAGTTTTAACTCTACTCAACAAGTTCAGTTAGTAACTACAACTTGTGAACACCATTAGTTAGCTGAAGTTTTATCATCCATTCATTCATCTAAGTATCATCAGCTCAAAGTACAACTAATGGTGAAAATAGTGAAACTAATCACACAAATGACATGGATATCAACAGTGGTTCAGAGAAACAAGCTGTGAAATGTACTCACCAAGGTGCACTGGTAGGCGGATGCTTCCACTGGGACAAAGGCTGAGGGTGAGAAGAGCCCCTTAAATAAGACCCAGACTGGATCTAGGGACCAGAGGCGGGGCTGAGGGTTCACACAAGTCCAAATAAGAGCTGCCAGCAAAAATCAACAACCCACAGGAAAGTGTGTTTTACATACATGGATGTAAGTCACTTGACTGACACAGTTTTAATGAAATGTTGGAAGAGAATAAAAAGTTAATGGAATATTATTGGTAGGTCTCAACAAAAAAGAAAGTCTGGGGGGTCTTATCATATAGGCATCTGTCTCCATTTTGTTTATTTATTGTATTGTATTGTATATACAAGAGAATAACATTAACATGAATACAATGTTATTTCTGAAAGGAACATAAGGAGAAAGCTGCATTCTTAAGATGAAAGTTTATTTTCACTTTATAAAATATGTAACTTCATTCCTTAAAACAATACACACTTGCATGTGTGTTGCAGTATCATTTTTTTATAGCCCTGAAATTAAATATCAAAATCAAGACACAGTGTGAATATCATGCAATCAGTTTTAAATTTTAAAATACTGTATTTTCTGTTACTCTGATGCATAATGTGCCACACTACACCAGGCAGGAACACATATGTCATATCCCTTAAGAGGTTTTACTATACTCATAACCAGCTAAAAGGCCCACTATGATGACCTAGTCAGGACAGCGTAACTGGTGTCTTGTTAAGGAGATGAAAACATTGTACATGTCTGTGAACCATGCTGGTATGTGCGCTGAGCCTCCTCAACGCGTGGAACAGCTGATGGTATCTGGCTGTCTGAGTGGCCTGCTGGTGTCAGTACTCTGAGCTGATTGGCCCAGCTGTCTCCTTGTAGGGTTATGGTGAGCAGCAGAGCCATTAATGTGCAGCCACTGAGATTCCCGAGCCAGGAGTTTGCAAAGAGAAACTCCATATTTGTGCCACCCACTTTTCCATATACTGGTATTTTCTCCATGTACATTGTACCTTATGGGGTAATACTGTCATCTGTGCAGGAATCATTTCCAAAGAAAATATTACATATGGTCACATATCACGGAATACCATTCATCTATTTCTTATGATAAAAGAAATGTACTGATTCAGGTCTTCAGGTAAGGAAGAATGACTCAGATGTAAAAGAGCAGCATGTGAGTTTATATCATAGCTGGAGGTATGTGAGATCATTTTTCTGCTCCAAGCTGCCCCACCAGATACGGGAGCCTCCTATTTATAGCTGTTTCCTCTCTATCTCCACAGATAGGAGCTGGATGCAGCTGAAGCATCTCATAGTTATTAAGGACACTTTATTAGCCATGAGGAGTACTTCTAAGCCTGTTGTTAAGGTCTTCTGACTTGTTTCTTGACAAGTCTGAGGAAACAACCTCTGATGAGTTGTCTTGGCTTGGGCTTGGAAACTATAAATTCACAACAGAGAGCCTGCATTACAAACGGGAGGTGTGGGGTTTAAAAAGACGTGGCACTAGATAGGTAGGGTGTCACAAAAATGCCATTGGTTGCACTGTGGGAAGTGTAGCATCCAGTGCTTTTGGATACAAGGCACTAAAAGTCAGGATATCGCAGCCTCTGCTGCATCAATTTTGACCATTCTTTTCTAAAAACCTTTCTCTTGTGAATCCCACAACTTTATAGAGGCATGCTAAATCACTGCAGTACACCTGTAAAGAAATTGAAGGGTTTGATTTAAAAAATCCCCAGTTATAATAAAACCATATCACTATGAAGTTTGTTTTAATATTGCAACGTGCGATCCACTTTTCATCACTGTGATACACTTTGTTCTCCGTGTAAAATTTATTCTACAATTGTATTACTTTTGATATGTACATTTTGCTAATAATACTTACATACTTTTAACATATCCAATGCATACATTTTTGTTTTATTGAATAATTTTATAGGATATTTCAATATTCCTACTTTTACTTAATTAATGGATCTGAATTCTTCCACCACTGATTGACAAATACCAACAAATACCTTTCCCAGCATCAGTTTAGGAGAATTACTGGCCTCCAGAGGCCATTTTTGAGAAAGCAACGTGATGACGTTTCACCTGCGACACAGCTTGCGACGCAGTTTGCAACAGCCACGCGCCACTTGCAGCGTTATTGTGGTCGCCTCTGTGATAAGTTAGCGTTAGCAATAACTGAATAGTTAACGACAGTGAGGAGATTGTTTGCTAAAGTTTGTGTTTACAAAGTGACGGAGGAGCGGAGGACGGCGGCCGAGCGACGTGCTGAGCGGACCCTCTTCCTCCTTCTGTCTCACGGTTGTGAGTGTGACAGGACAGGAGGGCTGCCATGTAGTTGAGGCAGAAGAATGAGCAGTCAGCAGACTCCAGCAGAAGGGACAGAGGACCACACGGTCCAGCAGGAAAATGAACTAGAAGCTCTCGCGTCTATCTTTGGAGATGATTTCCAGGATCTACGGAACAGGGATCCGTGGAAGGTAGCTAGAGATGTTAGCAGAACGCATTGTGTTTTGTGAGTTGATGATGGGTAAAAGTTGACACATTACTACTATTTCCTGTAGTAATCCGCAGTGATCATCCACACCAATGAGGATTCGTTTACTGTACTTTTAGGTTAAAAGGCCTCCAGAGGTGCACCTCTGCTTACGGCCCAACGGGCTGAACAATGGTGAGGAATGCTACGTGACTGTGGACTTGCAGGTCAAGTGTCCACCCACATACCCAGATGCGTGAGTACTGGCCCCTGACCTTTGCCATGTATTACTATGGACATTATTGCCACTGCACTGCAAGGTATCCATACACGTAGCTGCTCCTACAAAGTGACTTTACCCCTGTAGTGAAGCTGTCTCCTAATACTGTCAATCATGTCATAATGTATATTTTGTCATGTAGAAACTGAGTCTATAGTACACTTATTCTTTAGCTGTCCACATACTGAAAACTACTCAGAGAAAGTCAATGTAGACTCAGAGGATGCCTGTATCTTACTCTAATGGTCTCTAAACAACCTCAAACTTCAATTCTAAATGCATTCATTCTTTATTCACAAAATGAGATGCTGTGCAAAAACATACAGAAAACAAAAAAGCTATAAAAAGCAAGAAGTATTTATCTGAATGTGGGCTTATAACTTTGTGACACTGTAGGATTTTCAGTAAGATTGTATTGGCAACCTTTTTTGTTTCTTTGCTTTTTTTCTACAACTCAACTTAATTAGTTTTAGTTACATTATATTTTTACTGTCTGTTCCACTGTATGTTCTTGTTCTTGCAACAAAGAAGATAAAAAACAGCAGCTCTGAAGCCTTAAAATGGAACAGCAATGCAACTACACAATGATAGTCTCAAAAGAGTTTCACACTCACATGTTTCAGCACAAGAAGTAAAGTACCACTTCTCTCGTGTATGTGAAACAGACTTATCTTGTGACACAAGAAATATTTCAGAGGAATCTGTCAAGTATTATCTAATCTATAAATCCAACATAATGTCAGAACCAGCAAAGCCATGAAAACCTCAAAAAGAAAAAGCTGATAAAGGAAAGGAAAAAAACAACATAATTATTCCAGACAGTTCAGAGTCTAAGAGTGCTGGGTACCGACCAAAATCTGCAGCAAAGATAACTGACAACTGTAAAGTAAAAACAGCTGGCACCGACTGTCTGGTCAGATTCATAATCTTGCTCCCTTTTTCGTTGACCACATAGTTCCAGATTTAAATAAATATTTTGCTCATTTTAGACTATTTTATTTTAGTTCTTATTCAGCTGCTCCGGTCAACATCTTGGCTGGATTGACAGGCTAGAGGGCTCCTGGACAATAATGTTCTTAAGTGGGCCCCTCTCACTGTCTGTTATCAGCCTTTACCTTGTCCTTCCAGTGCCAACCAAGCACAGTGTGTCTTATATCTCACAAGTTAAAAATCAAAGTTATAAAAAGAGGTTTTCATTTTTAGAATGTTAGAGATTTTACTTGTGATTGTTTCACAAATTTTGGATCTTATATCTGACCAATGGGAATAAGGACAATTTGGCGAAAAACACGCATGAACACATTGTTTACAGCAGGGGTTCTCAACCTTTTGTAACTTAAGGCCCATTTCTGATTGTTAAAACATTTCCGGGTGCTTTGTGTTTAAGAGCCTGTGGAGCTTCGATGGCTTTAGCGCCTCAATTGAAGAATTTCAGCAAATTCAGCACACTGTGCTTTTGGCTCAGCATCACCGCCTGCCATTATGAATCCAAATTGAATGTAATCAGGGTCATATTTCCTCACCACAAGCTTTGGAGATTTTACTGGCGCAGGGTCACTTTTTCGTTTAAAAAAAAAACTTCTCCATTTTGTGTCACTGCATCTGAGGGAATGTTAACAGTGGCAAAACACGTTTGTAATTTTAATCTAACCATTTGGCAGTATCACTGCCTCCGTGGCCCACTAGATGATGCTCTGAGGCCCACCATTGGGCTGCAGCCCACTGGTTGAGAATGGCTGGTTTACAGTATAGCTTGAAGGAAATGGGACAAGACCTCCTGCACATTTCTGTACTCGCAAAATGGTGTCTTTTAACATTCCAGGACAACCGCCCCACGTGCCTGATGGTACAGTCAGGCACAGTCAGTACAAAGATCCAGTGTGTTGTTGTAAAAGTCATCCCAGTGATAACTAGTGATCATGATAACTTGTGTCTGGGGGCATCAACAGGCCTCCGGAGCTGGAGCTGAAGAATGCCAAAGGTCTGTCAAATGAAAACCTCCAGAACCTTCAGAGTGAACTCACCAAGCTGGCAGCAGTACGATGTGGGGAGGTGAGGATGCAGACACACACACACACACACACACACACACACACACACACACACACACACACACACACAGATAGTATACACAGACAGTATACACAGACTACTTTTGACCTACCTACCTGTCCACCTAGGTGATGATTTACGAGCTGGCAGACCACATCCAGGGCTTCCTGAGTGAGCACAACAAGCCTCCGTCACGCTCCTTCCACGAGGAGATGCTGAAGAACCAGCGGAGGCAGCAGGAGAAACGAGCCCAGGAGGAGCAGCAGAGGATGGACCAGCGGCGCAAGCAGGAGGAGGAGATGGTGAGGAAGAGAGACAAAAAGCCATTCACGCTGGATTAGTTTCATCTGGGGTTTCTTTTGCGCTCATGACATTTCTAAGTGATTTGTCCGGCACATTGACAAATTTTGAATTTCTTCTTGTGGGAGTGGTAACCTATATCTTATCTTTTCTGTGTAATTTAAACAAAATCATTAGCACTAATACTGTTAATAAGAAGCAGCAAACCCATCAGCTAATTAATAAATGATAGATTTATATATAGCCAAGTCACCAGAAATTCTACACTTTAATGTAACTCTGCACTCTCTGCAATCATTTCTGTTATTGGCTAAACATTGGTGTCAGTTTGAGCTGGATCGCTTTTGCTGAAATACCTCTGAGTTTGGGAAATGATAGTGAATGGCTTTTTACTTGCCTGACCTCTAAGTACTCAGGACATGACAAATCATGCACCCTGTTGTTATTTTCCATTAAGTACCTGAACACCCAACAGCTGACAGAAGGTATATTTCATTCTTGTAGGAAAAACAGATCATGGCTGAAATCCAAAGAAGAGAGGACGAGAAACGAGAGGGAAAAAGAAGAAAGGAGATTGCCAAACAGGTGCTGCACTATTTCTGCTGATCTTTATATTACATCACCTGCAGAAAAATTCCAGGAACAAAATGGTATTGTAGTTGACCTTTTGTGTGGTGTTGCATTCACAGGAGCGACTTGAGAGCATGGAGCAGCCAGTCCTCGCTAACTCCTCCCTGTTAGGGAAGAGCCCACCCAGCCCGGGTGGAACTCCTCCTGAACTGACAGATGCCAAGAAAGCAGTCGGTAACCGCCGTCGGACTACCTCAAATACACGCCACAGGTATGCAGCAAACCAGCCGACCGCATTTACAACATACAGTAAAATGCTTCTCATGTTAAAGAAATATTGTAATAAAGCTTAGCGTTGTATCTGTTTTCCCCAGACGTGAAACGGTTAATGAAGACAACCATCGCTCACAAGAGCTTCTTCACTTCAGCAGCAGCACTTTTGGAGAACTTGTTGTCCACAGAGGGAAAAGCTTAGGTGAGAGCCGTCTTGAGACGGTGCAGCTAGTCGGGCGCAGAAGTCGCTTAATCCACCCCAGTAACCTGTTGGTGCGTTTGCGCCTGTGTTCATGATTCTGACAGGTGTAAGCGAGAGGCTCGGCCGGAACGTTTATTATGGATTTGAGGCCAACTCAGGAGACTTTGCCGTGATCTACGAGTGGTCGCTGCGCTGGAACAAGAAGATGGGCAAGTTCTTCACCAGCCAGGAGAAAGGAAAGATTGAGAACTGCAAAAAGCAGGCAAGTAGAGAAAGAAGCAGTTATTATTATGAAGAATCTAGTGGTTAAATAATGCATTTGACTGTTTTTAAGAGCATGAAAAATACCTCTGAAAGCCAAACCCTATATATCTGCTTAAAACTATCACAAATTACTACATGCACATGAATTCCTGTGTAGATTCACGGGGCAGAAAACGAGTTAAACTCCCTCCTGCGGCTGGATCACCCAAACTTGGTGAACTACACGGCGCTGAACTCCATTGAGAAGGAGGACTGCGTCGTGGTTAACCTGCTGGTGGAGCACGTGGCCGGCATTAACTTGAACCAAGGCCTCATCACCCACAGCCCGGTCCCTCTGGATAAACTGTACCATTACACAGCCCAGCTGCTGGCCGTTCTCGACTACCTGCACTCCAACTCTGTGGTCCACAAACAGCTGGGGGCCTCCAGCGTGCTGCTGGACTCAGAGGGCAACGTCCGATTGACTGATTACAGCTTATCAAAGAGATTCTCGGATATCTGCAAAGAAGACATTTTCGAGCAAGCCCACGTGCGTTTCTCAGAGGGCACAGCGATGCCGACAAAAACGGGCAAAAAAGGGGATGTGTGGAACTTGGGGCTGATGCTGCTGGCTTTGAGTCAGGGGACGGAGGTGAAGGAGTATCCAGTGACCGTGCCAGCCAGCTTGCCTGCTTACTTCCAGGATTTCCTCCACAAGTATGTATGGATAGATACCTCACCAGCTTCTTAAAGGAGTATTGCAGTGTTTCAGCCCATTTACTGTAAGTCATGTACTGCATAGTTTACATTAGTGCTGACCATTTTCCAAAGTGTTTTAGATTTCAGTTTTGTTTGTCTTCCTGGCAACCATTTCCAATTATCTCGCCACACTGCTAACATTTCTACTGCTTTCATTGTTGTCAGTCATTTTATCGTGACGTGGTACATGCAGGTTGATTTCTCAAGTCTCAACATAAATTTAATAACGAAAGCAGATATGTTAATTGAAATAGGACTGCATCTATCAATTCTTTTCATTACTGATTCATCTGCCAATTATTTTCTCAATAAAGGTGTTCATTATTTGATTTATGAAACATCAGATTACAGTCAAAATGCCCAGCATAATATTCCAGAGCCCAAGGTTATTATCTGACATCAGTCCAAAACCCCAAAACATTCAATTTGCTATAAAAAAGCAGCAAATTCTCAAATTTAAGAACCTGGAACTGTCAGATGTTTTTTGCTTCAATGACAGAAATAGATCATTTTCTTTTGGTGGACATTTCCATCGATTCATTGACTAACTAACTTGGAAAATGGTTGGCAGTAATGTAACGCATATGTGATTTGTTGTAAATAGGCTAAAACATGCAAAAACACTGGTTTGTTCCTTTCGGTCATGATGTTATAGGCTCTCTGTCTACTTGCTTTGCTGGCTGTTTCAAATGGTTTTCAGATTAAGTTGTTTTATGCACAGATTTCAGCGTAATAGAGATAAACTGGTTGGGTTTATTTAGATTGTCCAGACCTTTTCCTTGTTTTTGACGTCCACACAATGTGGATAAGTACAGCAGACTAGATTGTTCTGGCTCCAGAGATTACTGTACAGTCGAACCGTCTATTATACTGCACATGTCTTTGTCATAGGTGTTTGTGCCTGAATGATGCTGAACGCTGGACAACCCAGCAGCTTTTGGACCACTCCTTCCTCAAGCCCCCATCACCTAAAAACCTGCTACCTTCCCAGGATGCCAGCGCAGAAGGTGATGTACACATCCATATACAACGTGTAAATGAGGTGGACAAAATATTAGAAACACCTTCTAAATAAATATCCTAAAATTGAGTAAACAAATAATAATTAAGTTAGAGGTTTGTACAGAAAAACTGAGCATTGTGAGTGTGGTAGTGTCTATTACGGCTGTGACTAATGATTATTTTAATTATCGGTTCATCTGTCCGTTTATTCATTTCAGTTAATCATTTAGTCTATAAAATGTCTGAAAATAGTGAAAAATCTGCATGACAATAAGCAATATATTCAATAATATTTCCCAGCAGCAAATACTCACATTTGAGAAGGTGGAAGCAGAGTAAGTTTGACACTTTTTCTTGATAAAAGATGTTAACGACTAATTTTCTGTTTATCGACTAATCAGCACTAGTATTTATTGCTGGGTTATTGTATTACGTTACATTGTACAGGGGTTTCCATGTTTCTGGTCAATGAGTGTAAAGGAGAGGGAGCTGATCCCGCCCATCAAATTTGGAATGCCATACTGTACATAATTGAAAAAAATGCTAAGAGATGGATAAACATCTGAGGGGATAAAAAAAATTAAACTCCCAACAAGACAATCTAATAGTTGGTCACATTTTTTTTTTGGCATCTCAGAGCTCGCCGTGGACTTTGCATCATCAGCCCTCCCGCAGAGCCACATCCTCCATGCTCCCTTCAGCTCTGGGGTGCAGGGGCAGTTTTCTCGTTACTTCAGTGAATTTGAGGAACTCCAGCTTCTTGGAAAGGGGGCCTTTGGTGCTGTAATTAAGGTAGGCTCTTCTTTATTTTTATTTTTACACGCTAGCTTTATTGGGAGATGACATTATGCTGGCAAGAAAGCTGGCTGTGATTTCTTAGTGTCAACTCTTCCACTTTCCATCTCTGGCACCTCCAGGTTCAGAATAAACTCGACGGTTGCTACTACGCCGTGAAGCGCATCCAGGTCAACCCTGCCAGCAAACAGTTCAGACGGATCAAAGGCGAGGTGACGCTGCTCTCACGCCTTAACCATGAGAACATCGTCCGCTACTACAATGCATGGATCGAGCGGCACGAGACGCCCTCGGCGGTGGTGCCGAGCAACACTGACAGCTCTGAGCCCTGCAGCTCCGCTGACAAGCCTCCTCAGGGCAAAGAGGCCCCACAGCGCCTCAACGAGCTGGGCCTCCCTGACGACGTGGAGGATGTCGCTCCGCCTCCGGCCCTGTCGAGCTCGGTGGAGTGGTCCACCTCCATCGAGAGATCCTCCAGCGCTAAATGTAGCAGACACAGGTCAAGTGATGAAGAGGAAGATGATGATGACGACGAAGAAGATGTGTTTGGTGCCTCTTTTATGTAAGTGTTTCTTTTAATGGCAGCAAATCCAGCAAGACGTTCTCCCGAACAAACTCTTGATACATCACTGTTTTGTTTTTGTTTTGTTTTTTTGTTGCTTTTAGGCCATCAGATAGTGACTCAAGAAGTGACATCATTTTTGACAATGGTGATGAAAGCACAGACGAAATCTCACTGGTTTGAACATTTACACTTCATTATTTATTTATTCACTTGTGTGTGTGTGTGTGTGTGTGTGTGTGTGTGTCAATGTCAGGCACAGTGCAACAAACAGACAAAACAAACAGGTGTTTCCTCTCGCAGGTTGAGCCAAACAAAAGGCCGGTGATCAACCCAACGGAGAGCACAGACTCAGACCGACCTCTCCTTATAGCGCATCACTTATACATACAAGTAAGCTTCCCCTCCATGCTCCACTTTTACCACTAGAGGTCTCTGCCGTACACCTAATGCACGTTTTCTGCTCCTGACAGATGGAATACTGTGAAAAGAGCACTTTAAGGGACACGATAGATCAAGGCCTGCACCAGGACCAGAATCGGTTATGGAGACTCTTCAGGGAAATACTGGACGGCCTTGCTTACATCCACCAGCAGGTGGTTTATCTGTGTGTGTTTATGTGTTTGTGTTTCCACCCTCATTTAAAGCTGATATGCCTATTTGCCACAGAAGTGTCCCATAACAGCAAGGATTACACTTCCATACTTTCCTTACTCCATACATACAAGGAAGCCATGTTTTCAGTTACCCACGAGCGAGCAGATCTCTTCATCCGTCCTCCTCTCTTTCAGGGCATGATTCACAGAGACTTGAAGCCCGTCAACATCTTCCTTGACTCGCAGGATCATGTGAAGATTGGAGACTTTGGCCTGGCTACAGACCATCCTGCTAATGTGGTAAGCAGTTAACAGCTCCACCCTGCTAACAGGCTGCACTGTGGAGTTAATGTGAATCATTGAAACTGTTTCTTATTGTTTAGCTTAATAGTTAACCAGATTGCATCTTTTGCATCTATATAAAATGTGTAACTCTAGTGATGAAGATGTTATGAACTTGGTGGATGTTATGGAAATACTGTTTATCTCTCTCAGGCTGCAGGTAAATATGAAGTGGAGGAGAGCGGCTCAGCAGTGATGACCAAACCAGACCCAACAGGTGCAGAGAGTTATGAATGAAAACATTCATCCGGTGCAAGTCATGTTTTGTCTGATGTGCTTGTTCTTCCCTGACACTCTGTGTTGCTTTTGCATCACTGTTGTATAGGTAACATGACAGGCATGGTTGGTACTGCCCTCTACGTCAGTCCGGAGGTTCAAGGAAACACCAAAGCCACCTACAACCAAGTAAGATTTGAGATTGTTGTTAAAATATTAATATAGTGTAAGCTTGTGCAGTTGCCTCCATGTGACTTTTGTTTGTCCTTGCTGGTCAACATCATTGCAAACCCCAAGTTTGCTGCTATCCTGTTGTACAAGAGTTCCACCACTGAGTCCACTGTCTGTTTCTGCCCTCAGAAAGTTGACCTGTTTAGCCTGGGCATCATCCTGTTTGAGATGTCCTACAGGCCCATGACCACGGGGTCCGAGCGCATCTCTGTCCTGAGCCAGCTACGTGTGGTACGTCCATGTTCAGGACTGGGAGCAATCCATGTAGGTAATTTGAGCTGCGTGGTGCTTTGAAACTGGCTTGTTACTTACCTCATCTCTTTTCACGCTGCAGGAGCCCATCATCTTCCCTGAGGACTTTATCATGTGTAAGCAAGGAACACAGGTGAGGACGCTGTAGCACAGCATTATGATATTAATCTTTCTCCTCTGTGTTCTAAAGTCCCAGTCTAACAACATAACACCTCTCTGTCTCTTCTTTGTGTCCGTCAGAGGAAAGTGATAGAGTGGCTGTTGAACCACGACCCGGCCCTGCGACCCACCGCTCAGGAGCTGCTGAAGAGTGAACTGCTGCCTCCACCACAGATGGAGGAGTCAGAGTTGCATGAGGTGCTGCAGCACACCATGGCCAATATCAACGGCAAGGCCTACCGCACCATGGTGGGCCAGCTGTTCGCCCAGAACACCTCTCCGGTCATGGATTACACCTACGACATAGACCTGCACAAGGTAGGGCTACTGCTTGAGTTCACCTTGTTTTCCTGTACCAGGTCTGTGCTGGACTCCAACATAGGACTGGTCTGAGTGTTTACATTTATTTAAATAATGCATGTGTGGTATACTGTATAAGGTACTAAAAACTTAACTGGCCTGTTGATTGTTGGTACAAAACTAAGCCATATTTTCATTGTAGGAAAAATATTAGACATATTTTACACAAGCCCAGAGGGAAGGTCATGTGTCTTGACATTTGGAAATTTGGGGAATTTATTTAATGTGCAGTTGTCCTTAAGGATGAGTGCTTTTGTTAATTTATTCTGATGGGAAAAGTGTGAACGACTTCTATGCATTCTGGATATGAGGTGAATGTAAGTATAAAGCCATGGCAAAAAGTAGTTCCCCTCTCTACCTGAAGATGTCACTGCAGACATATGAATGGCTGCACCAACTCCTCCATGCCACTTCACTCATCTGGTCCGTAAAACCGACCAGCAGAAGGCCTGGTAGTGCTTAATCGATGTCTCCTGATCCCTAACAGAGGCTGTTTGTTTGGTCTCCCTCCAGGGCAGCTTCAGCTTCAACAGTGCCAAATTGCAGCAGTATGTGCATGAAACAATCACCAGGATCTTCAAGAAGCATGGTGAGTACACTATGCTTGTTTGGTGCATAAGTGTGAGTGTGAACATGAGCCTTTGTTGACTCTCCACTGCAAACCACTTGGACTCCTGACCCGCTGTAAGCCCGTTTTAGGGACTCCAACATCTGCTCCAGTGAGTGGCGGCTAAACAATAAGTGCACTGTTGGGCAGCGCAGATTCCGTGCAGGTGCTAGTGTTATTTTTTTGTGCACACTGCTGATGATGTCCAGCTGTACTTATTTGTTTATGCTCAGTTTGTATCTGCTCACATGCATCAGCTCTATTGGGGTGAGGGTTATGTTGTCTTATGCAGATGTTGCAGCAATACGTGCTGTCTGTTTTCAGGTGCGGTACGTCTCCAGACACCGCTGCTCCTCCCCAGGCACAGGAAGTTGTATGATGGCAGCGAGCTGGCCTGCTTCATGGACCACAGCGGAATGCTGGTTACACTGCCCTATGACCTACGCGTGAGCCCAGCACACACATAACACACACATGCACCAACACTAATTATACAACTATTTGCATCAGTACATGCAAACGCACACACAAAGTGTGAGGCTGCAATCAGCAGTCGCCTTAAGATCCTGCTACCTCAGGAAACCCTGAGGACTAAATGCTTGTTTCCACACTGTGATTGATTACAGCCTGGTGTATGCACTGACTTCACTGTCATTATTCAAGCGCACCCAATGTTTCACCTCTGTTTTATTTTAGATGGCGTTTGCAAGATTCATCGCACGCAATAATATAACACATCTGAAGAGGTAACGTTAAATGATTTAACACATTTTTATACCAATAATTCTTTGTTGTTATAATAATAATAATAATAATAATAATAATAATAATGGTCATTGTGAGCTAAAAGCTCTTTTCAAAATGGTTTTACAAAGTTCTCTGCAAACAAGTCAGAAGCAGATAAGTTTATTTGTTGAAGTTATTATCGATAACTTCTAAATCGCACTGACTGTCTCAGATTCAAGGAAACTCTTTGCAGCTGTGCAAAAAGTTTTGGAAAAAAGTTTTTNTTTTTTTTTCATTTTACTTAAAAGATATTTTACCTTTTGTAGTTACAATTAGGAAGTTGTGATAAGTGTGATATGCTCTTATTATCTAACAATATTAACTGACAAAAATACAATGAAGGATCTTTTTTTTTTTTTGTCAAATCACCGCCAAGTAAATCAGTTTTGCTCGTTCTGCCTTATCACCAGTAGACCTGCTGCTTTTGAGTTCACATGAAAACACATTCTGACACTCTGTGTTTCTCTGAATCTTCTCAAGGTATTGCATCGAACGCGTATTTCGCCCCAGGAAGCTGGATCGTGCGCATCCAAGGGAGCTTCTGGAGTGTGCCCTTGACATCATCACACCCGTCACTAACAGTCTGCTCCCTGATGCCGAGACCATTTACACCATCTCTGAAATAGTCCAGGAATTCCCTGTTCTTCAGGTTATACACATGAACTGCCTGTACTTTAAATGATCCGGTGAGCTGACAGTTTGTGCCGTGCTGCCTCATCTTGATCCACGCTCAGACAGAGCAGTTTGTTGATGGGCTGGAAGCATCATTTTTCTTTATTTTCCAACGGATGCCATCATCGCAACCTGTCCTGTTGTTTTTTCCCTGTTTACTTCCCACTCACATTCCTAGCATACCAAAGTATGTGTAAGCCTGACAGATTTATACTGGATTTATTATTTACATAGTAAATCTGTTATGCAGCTCTGTCCACTTCCTTCCCTGCCTCCCAATACAATCCATTTCCTGTCCACCCCAGTGCTGCATCAGTCTCCAGTCGCATGTTTCACGAACCCAGTCAACCCATGGTCTGGCCTCTGGTTCATCTCTCATAGAGCCTGTTTCTGATCCTCTCCACCACCCTGTTCTCTTTGTGAAAGCTTTTAAGAATATGTGAGTCAGATGTAATGAGAGGGCAGCCGGACACAACAGTCATTATTCACTGAGGCGCTCATTGTACAGTAGTGCTCTTGCTTTTGACTGTAATTGCAGCTGAGAGGGTTGAAGGTGTGCTTGCATGTGTTGTTGTGACCGCAGGAAAGGAACTATAACATCTACCTGAACCACACCAGCTTGTTGAAGGCCATCCTGCTCCACAGCGGAGTCCCTGAGGACAAACTGAGCCAGGCCTCCAACATTCTGTGTGATGCCATGGTTAGTGCAGGTCACACATGCATCACAGATGTCATCCACATTGCGTGTCTATTTCTGATATGCTGGTGTAAACACACACACATATATATATAGTAGTGTTCTTCCCAAATATAGCAGTATTTCTATGCCCCCTTTTTTTTTTCTCTATTTGCTCCAGAACGAAAAGCTGACCAAACGTGAGGTGGAGGCAAAGTTCTGCAACTTTTCACTGTCGACCAACAGTGTAAGTGTCCACCGGGTGCACAGACCTTGTGTCAAAATAATCAGTCCTGCAGCAGCTAACTTGTTCTCTCTCGTGAGCATTGAGATCCCTCCTCTGTTGCCTCCAGTTGCAGACGCTGTACAAGTACATAGAACAGAAGGGGGATCTGCAGGAACTGGCGCCACTGCTGACATCACTCACCAAACAGAAGACTGCCGTCACCCAGCTGGCCAAGCAGGGCCTCAAGGACCTGGAGGAGCTCACAGTGCTGCTGCGTAGACTGGGAGTTAAGCTGCAGGTGATTTGGATTCTGGGTAAACAAATGTTAAAAGAAGAGCCAGTGTGTATGTTTCCTCTCCTTTTTAACACATATTATCCTCTCTATAGGTGGTGGTTAACTTGGGCTTAGTGTACAAGGTGCAACATCACTCTGGGGTCATCTTCCAGTTTGTGGCCTTCATCAGGAAACGCAAGCGAACTGTACCGGACATAGTGGCCGCTGGAGGACGCTATGACCACTTAGTAGGTTTTACCGCCGTTCATCCACATTCCACATTTTTATTTTGTCATGATGGGCAGCTATTATAAATGTGGCCAAAAGTTTTCATTCCACATATGCATGTGTGTGAACCATATTTTTTCTATCTCAAATAATATAGCTCTTCTGTCTGTATTTCATTTATTCCATATGATGCAGTCTCTGCGGTATCTTTATGTGGTTTCCTCTCTGTGCTGCTAGATCCTGGAGTTTCGAGGGCCAGCTTCCACAGTGCCGGTGCCCTCTGCAGTGGGGGCCAGTGTGGCCCTGGACAAAATCTGTGCTGCTATAGCCAACATGGAGGAGCCAGTGAGACACACACACACACACACACACACACACACACACACACACACACACACACACACTGGGATCTGACATTCCTAATTATTGTAATGAAGGAGCAGCAGACAGAGCTACATATTTAATGATGCCTTATTACAGCAGGCGGCCGCCACACAGCCACTTTTAGAAACATGTTAATAACTATGATCACTGTGACTCTTGACGCCGTGGGGTTATTTTTGGAGGTGCATCATTTTCTATATTTCAGGTTCAGAATGTGAAATGCCCAGAAAAACTGCATGTAGGTCTGAAGACAGAGAAGAGCTTTAAAATGACGTAGTGAAAAGTTATTTCACTTCATCTTTCAGAATTTGACAGTTTTTTTTTTGTTACGTTCTCTGTTTTTTCTCAATATCAGCCATCAGTGAGCTCCTGCGATGCTCTGGTAGTCCCAGTGGGACATTCTTCAATGTCCAGAGCCATCAATGTTGTCCAGAAGCTGTGGAGCACTGGCCTCTCTGCAGATATCGCCTACGACGTCTCACAGGTTAGTGGTCTGCCTGATATCAAGCCAGATTTGATTCACAGGTGCTCTGTGGAGTTTTCTTCTAAACAAACAAAGTAATGTTTGCATTCTGTATTATTCACCAAAATGCGTTGTGTGTATCCTAGAGCTCTTACAAACATATTGAATGCAATTCCTTCCTCACGTAGTATTTGCAGAAACAATTTTGAAACCTGCATCGGCCTTCTACTTCCCTGCCTTTTCTGGTGCATTGCTACATTTCTTTCTGCATTACCGCCACATGTAGATCAGTGGAATAGTGTGAAACCATTGGCAGAGAAGTGTATCCCATCAACCGAGGTTGCACATAAAAACGCTGCGCCAAAGCACTTGTAGTGGTCAAACTCCACATGGTACCTTTTTTAAGTTGGTTAAATGAAAGGCCTCCAGAACATACACTTTGCCTGCATTTATAAAAGACTGTCATGACATTTTTTTCATCGTGAGAACCAAATATGCCATAAATTCTTGTAAGCTTCTCACATGTTTTGAATGTATTTTCAACAAAATTGCTGTATTTGTTTCTGATTAGCCAAAAGATGGTTCTGCATTTGTGGTGAGAAAGAATAATTGTAAATATCAAGAAGTTCAGATAATCGGCATGTACAGTATGTGAGCAATAATACTACTAATACTGTAAAAATGCGTAAAGACTACTTAAAACCTAGTCAAGTCCAAAGCCATTAAGGCCCAAGCCTAAATATATCTCAGCTAAAGAAGCAGAGTCTTCCTCTCAGAAAGTCACTCCCTTACTGTTGCTTCCGGATCTGTGAGAGGAAGAAATCTGCAGAGAGGACATAGGTAGAGCAGCATTGTACATGTCAAGCAGAAGGATTTGTTTGAGTTTGTGTTCATACACTAATAACTATGTAACTGCGCCCTCATGTTTGTTGTATGTCTAAACTCAACCACATTTCTGACTTTGTAGATCCCTGAAAAAGACAATGGGGATTAGCTGTTCTTGTCCTGTAGTAACTTCATCCCTCCTACAGAGGGCAACACCTGACTTCCGTTCTTGAGGAAAATTCCCCCCATCTTTCAGCAACAGACTTATCGTGACAGTATCAGAAATAGTAAACATCCCAGAGAATGAGCTGCTCTTTGCGGTTGCACTTGAAAGAGGCTTACTGGCCATATTGGGTCAGTACGACATTTCAGCGTAATTTCTGCAGTAATTGACTCAGTCATCTGTTAGACAAGCTTCCAATAAAGTTTTTTGATTTGCTCTTGTTGGGGAAACTCGCGCTGTGATTGGGGAACAGCCAAGCTGAGATCAGCCTCTTCAAAGTGAAGTTTATATTCTGGTCCAAAACTCCTGATGCCATGCCTCTGTCACATTCTTCATGTTTATGTGACAAACTGATCTCAGCCTTGTGTTTGTGTGTTGGTGTAAATGCCCTCCCTGGCATATTGCTGGGTTTTTTTTGGTTTATTCTACTCCTGTACTCTTTATGTTCCTCCTTTTACTCTATATTGTTGTTTTAACTTCCCACTTCTGCAGTGGATAAGTGTTTGCTTTAATGGTCTTTATTGTCTTTTGTACTGGCACAGGACATAAGTGAATGGCCACCTCCAGTTCCCCTGAGTCCTAAGAAGCAATTAGGGTTGGGTTTGGCTGAAAACAAGCAGCACTATGTCCAAATTGTCAACAGTGTGTGTATTTGTTAATTATGTATGCAGGCGGTGCCTTGACCCAGGGGCGAGACGGTGAGAACACCTTGTTCGTTCCTCCTCGCCCATCACTCCCCCTCGCTAGACTTTTAACACCTTTCACATGCTGTCCTCTTAACAGGCCCGAATCGGCAGCTTTAATTCATCCTCAGGAGACGCTTCCACTCTTGTAGCTTTTATTATCCAAATATGGCAAACCCCTTCCACATGCGGTCAGCTCAGGCATAGGGCCCAGAGCTGCCCACCGGCCTCCAGGCAATGGCTTACCTTTGATGTAATTTGTTCTGTCAATGAGAAAGTTGCAAGAAAAGAAGAAGTTTTAGTGCTGATATGATGACAGGGTGAAGTGACAGACACACACACACACACACACACACACACACACACACACACACACACACACACACACACACACTGTCAGGGTTGAATGCATTACCTGAATACACGTTGGTTTTGGTCGTGAGTCCCGGCTCAGTGCACACTCTTCTCGTTCCAAGCAAAACTCTACTTAAACTGACTGCTGCTATTGAAGTGTTCCCCAGTATTCCCCCAGAATTAGCTCTCAGGATTTTTCCAGCCTTACTGCTTTAGCTAAGTGGAATCTCAGCCATGCCCTTTCCTTTCTCTTTCAGCACCCACATCTGCCTGAATGGGAAGCTACGATGCTTTAATTATAAAATTCCTGTAATGTTGTCAAACTTGACTCATGATTTGTTTTTTAGTAATTAATGGAATAAAACAAACACAAAACTTGTATGAGGGCATCAAACTCTCAGCAGTCTACAGTTTTGAGAAATTCAGTTCTGAGCCGGGTTCAGTAAACAAGTCCCTCTAAAAACTCAGCCCACACAGGCCCTCTGGCCAGCATCCTCGTCCCCAACAGTGAAACACGGGGGAATCATCAACTCATCATCATCAACTCAAATCATCATACTGCACATGGTTCGCGTGTGCAGTATGTTGTAAAAATGAATATTCTCAGATGCACGCCTCATCCATAAATCACCACATCACATTGTGTGAGTAGTTTATTCATTCTTTTGTCATTGTGTGTTTAGTCTCAGGAGACATTGTTGGAGCACTGCAGGCTCGCTGGCATCAACTGCATGGCCATGGTCTCTGACAAGGAGGGAAACTATGTGAAGGTAAACCAGCCTTATAGTGCAGTATTTTCCAGTCTTATCTAGAAAGCCATTGACACCTGAAGTCTAATTTGCATACACTACAAATTAGGCTGCAAAACATTTTTGAGAAGGCAGTGTCTTTTTTTACTTAAGAAAACAGCTTTTCTGTGAGTAGCAGTGTAGATCGTGGTGCTTTCCAAACTGTTTTGATAATAAGAGAGAATTATGGAAAGATTGTAGACAGCAGCACATGTTAAAGCCATTTTCTGTCTTCAGGTGAAATCCTTTGAGAAGGACAGACAGTCTGAGAAGCGGATTCATGTGTCGGACTTGGTGGACCACATCATTCAGAAATGTCGGACCAAATTCTTTGAAGAAAGAAACATCAGGTAAAGAATTTTGGGTTAAATGCACTGCTCACATGTCTGAATGATGTAAGAGGGTTGTTCTTATATAATGTTGTCCTTGTATCCCTGCAGAGAAATCTCTGAAAGCATGTCTCTTCAGAATCCTAAAGGATCACTGCTCAACACCACAGGTACTGTGTTCAGTCCAGGCTGATTACCATATACTTGTTACAGTCAGCCTCTATATACAGCTTAAACTGTATATTTATAACCTTAAGGTCTTACTGCAGCGTGAAACAGTCACACCTCTGTTTTCATACAGTTGTGCTTTGACTCCACCAAAGAGCTGCATGCAATAAAAGTGTTAAATTGTGAAACATATGGTGATCAATGTGGGATCTGAAAAGTATGACTGATCATACTGTTTAACTGATTTGTTACCCAGAGTGACGTACAATTAGTGCAACAGAATAAGTGTTAAATTTCAAACCACTTCTGGCATGCACACAGGTAGCCAACAAACTGTCTCAATTAATGTAAAAAAGCCTTATAATTGGATCAAGTGTGGAAAAGGTCCTTTTTCTGTCTCCAGGCTCTTCAGAACAGCATGGGAGCAGCAGCACCATGAACATGAATGTGAACGTCATCAGCCCGGAAAAGGTTTCTGCCAGTGCTAGACGACGCTACGAGACTCAGGTTAGTGATGCCCACACACAAACAAACAAACACATATGGAACTTTGTGCTCTCTGTCATGAACGAGAAAAATGGAAGCAAACTATTTAGGCTTAATAGATTAAAGAGAATAAAGAGTTAAGTTTAGGCTTAACTCTTTGCAAAATAACCTGGGATATCGAACACTTGTTCAACCTGCAGTCTTCAGCGTTCGGTCACAGTCAAGTGTAAACCTCCCATCGGCATTCTGCTTCTTCTGCTCTCTTTTCTTGTCTTCTTGTTTTCAAACAAACACAAGTGGTTAAACTAACGAGCTACATGCTGATAATGGAAAACTTTGGCAGAAAATTGGATCTTCAATAACATTTACCTGTCGATAGTGTTAGGCCCACCTGTTCTGATTGGCCTTTTTTCATTACTGAAATCAGTGCTTGGGTTCTGCCAGATATTCTGACAACACTGGCGTTTGTATCTGCACCTGCTCATCTAAACATTTCTCTACAGCACCACAAGTGGGCAAAAACTCTATGAAGTACACACAAGTAAACACAGCAACATTGGGTTAAAAAAAGGTTGCTTTCTCTCAGTTTTAATGTTTTTTGCTGGTGAAAGAACCCTCTAAAGTAAAATTGAATTTAGACTGAAGTAGTTTATTGTTTATTACGGATATGAAGAGAGGTTGTCTCCTCATACCTACACTCTTCTTTATTGGAAACCACAAATGGAAAGCTGTGATGCAGGATATGCAGTATTTGCACAAAGCTAAGTGAAGCTGCGTTTTGTAGAGAAATAAAGACATTGGATTGAAACTGAAATTTGCAGGTAATTAATATTCCAGCACTTGGATCATGATAGGGACATCCTGCAGTTCTACAGCAAACCTTGTTCACCCATTCATATGAAAGCCGAGCAGTGTTATTCCCATGAAAACACCTTGTTTAGGAGCAAGTTCTTGCTGCCAGGTCTCGACTTACGTTGACCCGTTGACCCACATCAAAAGTAAACGCGTCCTTTGTCTCTCTGCGTGTCTGTCTTAAACACTGGACTGTTTGTCATTAAGAATGTCAGGCCTGTCACTGTAGGCCAGGCTTGTTTGCTAATAAAATGATTGCATGTCAAGTTGACTTTTTTCCTGCTGGTTCATTTTGATCATGGGAACAACTATTATTTTCTTCTTCGCTTTTCCATTTCTTTCTTTCTTCATTTGTTTCATCTCTAACTCTCGCTTTCTCCCTTTCAGATCCAAACCAGATTACAGAATCTTGGTAGCAATTTGCAGAACAAGAGCAATGACATTGAGGTTCTGGCAGTAAGTCATTTGTTTGTTTATCCCTCTGAATCCCAGCTCCCCCTTTCTGCTCTCCCACTTTATCTCCTGAATTCATGTGTGAAATCACAGCGCGAGGACAGCTCATTTGATAGCTAAAACGGCAAACATCACTGGGAGCAGCCCTTTTATAGTGATTTGCCTTGCGCTAAAATCCCCTTGCTGGAGGTAAGATGGCTGTGAATCCATTCCAGCCGCTGCAGAACAATGAACACTAAACAGAAGGCAGCAAGCGTGTCATTTCGGGGGATGTAAATGGCTGCCATATTGAGTTTATTTGTGGTTGTGTTGTAGATTTATGGCCAGATATTCTCAAAGTAAATCAGCTCTGCTTGTCTTATTGCCCATGTTGCTGCATATTCCAAATACATTTGTCATCCCCGTTTGGGTCTGGATTGCATCAGCGACGCAACAGTAAATACAAGTTATTGAAACATAACAGGCATAATCACCTCGAATCTGGTTGCACAGCCCTCTAAGTCTTTGTTGCATGTCAGCAGCCTGATTGTCCATCAGTCAGACTGGAACACAACAGGACTTATTTTCCAATGATAAACCCAGGAGGCTGTTAGCCCCTTCCTGTAAAACGGACATGGAGTGCTTTCAAGCCTGGCGAGAGCATTGTGAAAGTGGAATTATGAGTAATTTACTGATGTTAGAGTGGACTGGATAATCTTGTGTTGAAAGAATTAAGGAGCCTATTGGGCAGCGTATAATATGTCGTGTTCTGTACGCTTGTGGAACAACATGAGATAAGGCTCCATTGTGTTTTTGTGTCCCACAGGTGGACCTGCAGAAGGAAACGCTGGTCAACTTCCTGTCTCTGGAGGTTGGTTCCATACTGGCTTCATCAAGACCATTGCAGAGTTAATAAAAGGCTACATCGTAATGATGGGTGGGAGGGAGGGGGAACTGGAAAGAACGGCCAACAGAGGTCAAGATCCTAGACAGGATGAGGGGATCCCGTCTCCTTCCTTACAGTCCTGTCTGATGAGGAATGGAGTGAGGGAACACCCCTGCCTTATTCTACAGCCAGGGAGATCTGCTAAAGAGACTTACACTCCTTTAACAAGGCTCCCATATGGCACAGACACATACTACAGTTAACAAAATGCATACTTGAGAGGTGTTAATATTCACATTCCAAACTCCTGACCAAGGCTGCACTCATTAAAACCCTGGTTCCTAAGAGCAGTGGTTTAAAAAAAGACTTTAATTATATTGTGCTAAGAAACATGAAGAAAGCTGAAAAATGCTCTTAACACCGCTGTTATATAAGCAAAAGCCTCCACTCCATAAATGAATGGGCCACCTATACAGTCGGCCCCTCACAGCACATGTGTGAAAGAAAACACTTTTAGTATATAAAACGCGTGACAATACACAGTGGATATAGCCTGGCGTGCAGGAAAGGCCTGTTTTTAAATATGGCAAATTAGCCCAAGTCACACAAGGAACCAAGGAAATCTATAAACCCCATTGTAGCTTTGTACTTTCACTGCCCCGCTACACTGGCCATGCAAAAATATACTCCAAGGCTGCAGATGAAAAACCCCATTTATCCCTCCAAACTGCTGTCTGTCAACAAACATGCATAAAATAACGCCTTGTGAGGCATTTTTTGACAGTAAAACTAACCTGTACCAACCTTTGTTTGATATCAGTGAGCTTGGTCTCCATCTTGCGTGCAACATTTTGTCACCTAGCCCGCACTCTAGCTTTCCTCATTTTGTTGCTGTAACCCCTGCTGTTTCTCTTTCTTTCCAGTTTGATAGTGAAGAGCAGTTCAACAGCAGCGTGAAGACTCTGCTGTCTCGTCTCCCCAAGCAGCGCTACCTGAAGTCCATCTGCGAGGAGATCCACCACTTCAAAATTATGAAAAGGTGCGTTGGGTGCCTTTGCACGTTGAGTTCCTTGTGTTTTTATCGTCAAAGCAAAACAAATTCTTGTGGGTCTGACCTTGTTTCCTGTCACGCCTAGCTAGCTATATTATTAATAGTCTAAACCAGTGGTGGAAAGTAACCAAGTATGTTTACTCAAGTACTGTGCTTAAGTACAATTTTGAGGTACTTTGCATGAGCATTTCCATTTTTTGCTACTTTATACTTCTACACTACATCTCAGAGGCATATATTGTACTTTTTAGTCCACTACATTTATCTGATACCTTCAGTTATTAGCTACCTTGCTGATGCTGATACTGATTCAAATTAATAATCAAATAGAATCAACAAATTATGATATATTATAGATTAATGAACGAAAGCAATTATTTGAATAAATAAATATATTTAAATGAATGTGGAAAAATCTGGTAAAAGATTTTAAGGAATGCAGAAAAAGATTTGAATAAGAGAAGGGATAAGAATCAAAAGTGAAAGTCCTTGCCACTTCTAAAACACAACTTTTTAGTTTTAAAACTCCATTTTCACATGCCTAGTCTTTAGTGTTAAAATGTATTTTTTTTATTTCACCTTTTTCCCCTCAAAAGTAAAGAAAATGCAGGAACGTGATACTATATAGACATTTTCCGAACAAACAGTTGTAGACGTCTTGTCTCAGCAGGAGCCCCTGTGGAAGATGAACCAGAGACCCCACAGCCTTGCCTCTCTGCTCACCGCCATATGTTTCCATCCACTACTGACTTGTCATTTTTATTAAAATGAAACCCGAGGCAAACAAAGGAATACATTAAAGACCACTTAAAAAGGGCAAAAAAAAAAGGCAGACTTCCTTTTACGGGGCAGCTGCCACTCCAAAGCTCCGACCAAGCTCCAGGTGTAACAGTGACAGTCAGTCCTTCATCAAAGGGAGCTGTTAGACGGATAACTACTGCCTTGCAGAACATCAAATCCTCAGCTAATCCCATTTCCTGAGGTGAAATCTGGAGAAGGATTAGCCTTGTTTGGTCTTCTGATGTCTGTCTCTTAACACCCAAGTTGATTGACACTGAGATTGCAGCACAGGGGGGCGGGTTATCTTCATCCATTACTGTGGTTGTGGATGGAGTGGTTAATAGTCCCCAGCTTCCCAGCAGAACGTTTCAAAGGCCAGGCTAAATCCTCAGTGTTTAAGCTCCTAGTGTTGTGACGCTTGTGAATGCCTATAGAGAACAACCCTGTGAGGGATTCAGCAGATTTTCTCTTTCATATATGAGATGGTTAATGAAAAGAATCAAACCTTCTCTTTCTGTCTTCCCGTCTGCCTCTCCAGAGCAGTTGGTTTTAATTTCCCGTCTCTGCTGTGTGTTTTGGGGNGGGTCTGCTGATAAATGAGCATCTCAGAGGCAACAATGGATATATTCAGCATGTGTTTTTATGTGTTTGTTTAGTTGTTTTCATCAAATGCGGGGCACAGGCAACAGAGGCCAGATGAGTGGGCCAAAGGGCTCATGCAGTCACCTGGCTGCAGCAAGACCATAAACTAAACTTATCCCAAGGGCTTCGCAGTCACTGAGCTTTCCTTTCAGCCAAAACTACTGTGGGCAGGATGTGTATGTAGGTCATAAACCAAAGTATAGGACAAATTGAAATTTTGACCTGATGATGGCGCTAAATATAAAGTTAAGATGTTCATTTTTCCACTGAATTATGGGACTTTTTTTTTTTTTACACTGGACATGGACTCTTGGCAGGGTTGAATCCTGTGTTATTTCATCAGGGCAGACCTCTTAAGCTAGAGAAGATCTAAGGTCTTGGAAACCCTCCCAGCTGAATTTCATTGTCCTGATTTTGATGTCCCATTTTATTTTTAATATTCTTTTGAATCTAACAGATGTTGTCCTTTTGCAGGGTGGCTGTGGTGGTCCTGTACAGCTACAAGGACGACTACTACAAGATCCTTCTCTGAAAACCGAGGGGTTACACTGGCTTGGGAGACGTCCCGATTTACTTGAGGCTCGGACTCCCAGAGACAGTTTTCATCATGGGACCTACAGAATCTGCATGAAGACTGACAGATTCATACCTTTTCCATTTGGAAAGTGGGGCCCTCAAAGTGGGGTTTTTTTGTTTTTGTTTTTTTTACCTTGTTGAATGGTGATCCAGCTATTTGACCCAAAAACCTTCCCTTCCAGTGTTTTGTGGTCTTTCTCAGACAAACGTGGACAAGAGGTTCACTGGACTTTACTGCCTTAATAGTACTATAGGAGTTGAAAAGAAAAGGCTTTTTACAGAAGATTATGTGTCATGAATGCAGCAATTTTACATATCAAATTCACAACGGGAGATGGATAGGAATAAATCACTTTTTCCCACATGGAGCTGTGATGTTGTGCCTGTTTTAAGTGTCCATGTGAGTATACCACAGCCATTTGCAGCCTGAGGACCCTGGTGATTAACATCTGAATGAGTATTAGCTAATGCTGATCATTATTGTAAGTGATACTTATGAATCCAGTTATTAGTCAGTTGAGACAGAAGTTGAGAATGTTCGGGGAGTTAAAAATAGTCTGAAAGCTTTGTGTTGCAGTATTCGACGTGTTCAAGGCCTGGGAAACTGACCCTAATGTTTGCTTTATTGATCCTTCCGGAGAAGCTTCCTCACCTTGAAGTTTATGAGCAAACTTTGATGAACAAGTCAAAACAATAGCCCAGTCTGCACTGAGGATTACCCAAGTTTCCAGGTCTGGCCTGCATGTCTGTGTTTTATTGGCCCACTGGATAGATGAGGTCTACTTGCCCCCCCCCCAAAACAAAAACAACCTACCACCACTAAACACATCTGCAAGTGCTTCTGAGATAAGAGAACAACCATAGTAAGCAAGGGAAAACAATCAGATTTAAAGCAACTAAGAAAAGACAAATTCCCATTTGGAGCAGAATTCCAGGACCAGATGTGCATTAGGCTGCAAATCTGCGAGTGAAGTAAAAACCACTAACAAATACCATCTTGGATGACATCACAGCACTTTAGGGAAATGTCCCTCCAACTCAGTTAAAGTATCGTGAGTGCGGGCCACTTTGGTTCACACATTTATTTTTCAAAATAAGTGTAGATGTTACAGTTCGTCTAGGAAACATATTTACAGGGTTTGCAACAGTGAAATAAATAAGGTTGTATGGAATATAGCAGATAGAAATGGTAAATAGTCTACAATGTACAGCAGGTTTGGCTACCAAAAGTTCATTTTTTTAAAAAACAAAAAAAAAAACAACCTCAAACTATAGTATTAACTAGAAAAACTGCATTTCCTGCAGAACATGCATGGGAATGCTGAAAGCTGAAATTTATTTGCAAAACACGGCTGAAAATGCAGATATGTGAAAAAGTATGTTAAAGGCTGAAGGAGAAGTATTAGAAGTAGTAGAAACAGGCTGAGATTAGAAGCTGTAGAAAAAGGCTGAAGTAGTAAATATCCCCACAAAGATAGAAAAACCAGTTTGTCTGTGTGTATTACTGTCTATGTGTTTGTATGTGTAGTGTATTACTCTCTCTCTGTGTGTGTGAGAAAGAGAGAGAAAGAGACACACAGGTGGGTTTGAATTTATAAACAGTTAAAAAGCACAGAGGTCACAACTGCCAAAAGTAGCTCTACATCAATCCACCAATCAGAACAGAGGAAGAAACAAAGGTAAAAATCCCCACAAAGATAGAAAAACCAGTTTGTGTGTGTTTTTGTACGTGCAGTGTATTACTGTGTGTGTGTGTCTGTGTGAGAGAGAGAGAAAGACAGAGGTAGGTTTGAATTTATTAAAGGTTAAAAAGCACAGAGGTCACAATACTGCCAAAAATAGCTCTACATATATCCACCAACCAGAACAGAGGAACAAACTGATGGAGGTTTAATCAGTTTATTCAATATCGTAAGTGTAAAAACATACAGAAGAAGAATAAATTGCAAAGCTTTGCTGAAAATGCAGAAATGTGAAATTAATTTCCAGAATTGGGAGCTGAACTGTAAAAGCAGAAATACATTGACACACATATATGCATACAAGTGTTTCTAATGTGAGAAATCGGATTCTACAGCACAGTGTCCAATCATGGTTTCAGGGATTGAATCGGTTATTTAGTTGTGGTTCCTGGAACAAAGTGCTTACAGATCTAGTTCAAATCGATCAAGTCGCCAAAGCTCTGCTGACTCAATAACTGCAGAGTTCCAAACCAGCTCTGGCATTAATGTCAGCACCAAAACTGTGCGCCGGGAGCTTCATGGTATGGGTTTCCATGGCCGAGCAGCTGCATGCAAGCCTTACATCACCAAGAACAATGCCAAGCGTTGGATGGAGTGGTGTAAAGCACGCGGCCACTGGACTCTGGAGCAGTGGAAACGTGTTCTGTGGAGTGACGAATCATGCTTCTCTATCTGGCAGTCTGATGGACGAGTCTGGGTTTGGCGAATGCCAGGAGAACGTTACCTGCCTGACTGCATTATGCCAACTGTAAAGTTCGGTGGAGGAGGGATAATGCTATGGGGTTGTTTTTCTGGGGTTGGCCTTGGCCCCTTAGTTCCAGTGAAGGGAAATCTTAAAGCTTCATCTTACCAAGTCATTTTGGAAAATTCTATGCTTCCAACATTGTGGAAACAGTTTGGGGAAGGCCCTTTTCTGTTCCAGCATGACTGTGCCCCAGTGCACAAAGCAAGGTCCATAAAGGCATGGTTGGATGAGTTTGGTGTGGAAGAACTTGACTGGCCCACACAGAGCCCTGACCTCAACCCCATTGAACACCTTTGGGATGAACTAGAACGGAGATTGCGAGCCAGGCCCTCTCGTCCAACATCAGTGTCTGACGTCACAAATGCTCTTCTGGATGAATGGGCAGGAATTCCCACAGACACGCTCCAAAATCTTGTAGAAAGCCTTCCCAGAAGGGTGGAAGCTGTTATAGCTGCAAAGGGGGACCAACTTCATATTAATGCCTATGAATTTGGAATGGGATGTCATTAAAGCACCTGTAGGTGTAATGTGTAGGTGGCCCAATACTTTTGTCCATATAGTGTATCTTCTAGTAGAATTATGTCTTATCTATAGTCTCAGGTGGTAGACTTGTTGTTACTGGGGATGATACTACTACTACTTTTCTTATTCACATCTGTACATACAAAATTAAAGCAGGTCACAGGTTTACTGCACTATCATATGTACAACTATCTGGCTTTTACTTGCCTCTCATCATCTCATGCATCACTTCTAGTAGACTTTCAGAGGGTACTTCACTTAGTCTAATTATTATTGATCAGTCTTTCTCAGGTGTTATATTACTTATTGTTATTGGGGCTTTAACTTTGATGTAGAGGGTTAGTCTTTAGTTGGTTTGCATACTATGTCTTTAGTTGGTGTTTGAATTAACTAACAGTTAAATAGCACAGAGGTCACAACTGCCTATAATATTGAATATTACATTTAATACTTTTTTTCTGTTTCTGTTTACTCCTCCGTTGCAGATACAATGAAAAAAGAGATCGGCCACAACGGTTAGCAGTTAACTACTATCTTTTCTTGCTCATCTCACCCTGTTGGATTTACATATGCATCACTACTAGCCACTGTGATTGAATGCCAGCAGTGCAAGACCGCTGAACATCCTGCTCTGGCTAGTCGCTCTATTCAAAATATCAGAGACTTTGTCAGGAATCGGGGCACAACTCTGGAAAAAAAAACAAATAGTAAAATGATGTGTAGGAAATTGTTACAGAAGGAAATTATTGCAGACCTTTGTTGTTTAAGGCTTTAAAGGTGCTGGTTGCCGCCGAGGTCAGAACATGCGGTGAACGTTAACAGCACAGTTCACGGTTGAGCAATATTACACAGTGGAGAGCTGATCTTTATT